>PYXC01000091.1:390000-527500 GCA_015244755.2 Tenualosa ilisha | reverse complement strand
AGGGCTGTTCACTCCTTTTACATCCAACCAACACTACCTGGTACCTTCTTGTTAAATTCATTTAATGAGAGTGAGTTACATCATCAGTGTTTTGAGTTTCAGCTAAGGTATAATCATGTGTCTCTGTGGTTGAGGTGTGTGTGTGTGTTTCTTCACTGGGCCTTCGGCCAATTTCTCCTGCAAACCACTGGTGTGCCCCCCCAGCACACAGCCCCCCCCCCCCCCCCCTTAATTTGTGGGAGCACAGACTCTCAGTCCGCCTGCCTCCACTGCCTGGCTTTGTTTTCATAGCAAGAGGCGCTTGGGCTCCTCTTCCTGTTAGAGTCTGAATTACTTTAGCTCCCCTTGGCTGTGACTGGAACCCCATCTCTGTGGGGGGTGCTTACTGGGATTCTTCATTCAACCTCTGGAGTTTTCATTGACTGCAGAGGAATGGGGAAATTCCACAGGCACACACACACGGTATAGAGTTCAATCAGAACTATACACTCTTCACGCTACATTGAAGGTTTATTGGATGACTTGTTGAATATTGGTTGGAGAAATGTGTACCAAAGTGCAAAGTGGTTTACTTAAAAAATGTTTGTTGACCTATTAGTTAATGGGCATGTAACAAGTAGTTAATGCTTGAGGTGGTGTTTATTCTCTCTCTCAAGCTGTCATGGTCACTGCTCCTTCTACTGTTCCTGCCCCTTCTTCTCCCTATCTCTGACAGTCCTTAAGGGAAGTTAATTACAACACACACACACACAAAGAGAGAGAGAGAGAGAGAGAGAGAGAGAGAGAGAGAGAGAGAGAGAGAGAGGAAGAGAGATATATCCTTCCATTTGTCTATTCACACATGCCCAGGTGCATACATCCATACACATAAACACATGCTGTATGATGTCATATACTGTAGTTACATGTGCTCTGATGTACATCTCTCACACACACCCTCTGCTGCTCTTTTACTTTAAAAGGTCTTACAGGTTGAAAAGTTAAATATAGTCACATGGTTACATGACTGACATGCCTGTGCTTGAGGATGAAGTCTGAGCTTGGCTCTTCAACAGAATAAAACCTTTGAGTTTGTGACATTTATTTATTGAAAGGTATTGCAAAACAAGGGCTCACTGAACATCTTAATGATCTGCCTTTATTTCATATGCAACATGACTTTAATTCTAGTAAACAGCTGTTGCAGCAATTTGCAAGCTGCTTCTTAAACTCCTGATTGGATGATTGCAACAGGTTGCCTTTTGATGATTGAACTTCTCCAGATGGAAATGCTTTGCTTAAAATCAGTGGGAAAGGAAAGTGCCCAAACAAACATTGTTCAGTGATGTTGCCCTGTGGATCATTAGCCTAAGGTAGGTTACAATTCAGTTCTTCTCAGTTTTATTTAGACAGTGCAATTTTCTATTATATTTACAATAGTATTGTCTCATGGCACTTCACAGCAAAGAGCAACCAAGAACAACAGGGGCAAGGAAAAACCCCCTTGTGGTAGATAGTCTAGAAAGAAACCTTGGGCAGATCCACAGCTCAAGGGGCCAACCCAACTGCCAGGGGTCATGCAGGAAAAGTACAATCAGTAGTTACCATGATAGACCTCAACTTGTCCATGGTTTTAACTGGGCATCAACAATTCCAAAATATTGTCCCACAACATTATATGGTAGTCAAGCCATGGGTGGTTGTCAAAAGTTATGGCAGGACAGAGTAGTAGCAGCCAGACATAATGTTAAAGTCAAGAGATTGAGCATGGGGGTAACATGGGGAGGGTTCATTGTGACAGTGCCATTGTGAGAAGTGGTCAGTCGTGGGGCCTCTGGAAGGAGAGTCGGTCCTGTCATGGGCGTCTAGGAAGGGCCTCTAGGAAGGAGAGTCAGTCCTGGCATTGGCCTCCTGTGAAGTTGGTCGCAGTCTAGGAGTCAGGAGTGGGAGGCAGGGGTGACACTCAGCAGATTGTGGGGTAAGAGGACAGAGGAAGCAAATGCGTTAGACCAGTCTCACATTGATCATATGTGTCATATATGACATATATATGTTACAAACAAAAGCGAAAGCAAACAAACGTACAATGAAATAATAAACTTTATTGACTCTGGCAGATGCATCTTCACTTTTATGCTGATACACTTTTCAAAAGATATTGGCCTTGAAGGATTCAGTGAAATCCTTTTTTGCAATTCTGTCTTTGTTATCCTCACAACTCAATAACTCCATGCCTCTGTTTTTTCCTCATGCTTTGGCTGCATTCCAACACCAGCTCCGTATTCCAGATGGATTATTTAGATATGTGAGAGGACAAAACAAAAAAGCAATTCCACTTATGAAATCACAGCAGTGTGTGTGTGTGTGTGTGTGTGTGTGTGTGTCTGTGTGTGTGTGTGTGTGTGTGTGTGTGTGTCTGTGTGTGTGTGTAAGAGAGAGAGAGAGAGATAGGGAGAGAAGGAGAGGGGGGGTATGAAAGGCAAATGAGAGAGGAAAGAAAAAGAAATCACCAGAGGACTTGAAGGCGACTAAGGCTTTGAGAAAGGAGTGATGGGTTCTTGGACCGTGTTCCAGTCTTTGTCTGAAGCCAGTCACTCCCCGCGTGCATGAATAACATGGGGAGAACAAAACAATTTCTAAAGTGTCATAAGTGGAGCATGGGGGGCGGGGGGGCTTGGTTGGGGATGGGGGGGTGGCAAGCTCCCAAAAGTTTCCCATAAACGGGCTCTTATGAAAACCATACGGCAAACTCCTGAGAAAGCAACCTCTCCCAACCCCCACGACTCTCCCTCTCTCTCTCTAACCCCCTTCTCTCTTTCTCTCTGTTTCCTTTTTTTCCCCCTCTACCATATGTACATATGCATTCACACACACACACACACACACACACACCCTTCCAAAAACATACACTTTCTTCCCTCTTGTTCCCTCCTCTTGCCCTCCCACCCTCTTTCGTCCCTCTCTCTCTCTCTCTTGCTCTCTCTCCCTCCTACTCTCTCACCCTTACACTCCCATTCTTTCTCTCCCAAGCAGGGGACAAGCTGCAGGCACTGGGAGCTGGACCAGACCTCCGTTAGTCGGGACAGAGAGAGGAGGACTCTCATAGAGGGTTAAAGAAAGGAAAAAAGAAAGAATAGATAGATGAAGAGAAATAAGAGATGTAGACAAAGTTTCAGGCAAAGTTTTGGAAAAAGAAACTTGTTCCAATGAAGAAAAGTTAATGGAGAAGAATTAAAACTTCACTAAAGCTTCACTCTGCAGCACAGAATCTCAGCTACACAGAATTAGACGCAGAAGTAAGTAGGACAAGCAGAAAAAAAATTCTTCCTTTTTTTTACTTCTTGAAAAATAGAGGGACGAGGAGAGTTGCAAAAGAAAAGAAAGAACAAAAGTAAGCAGAGAGTGAAGAAAGAGTGTGTGAGAGAGTGAGAGAGAGAGGGAAGACAGGATGGGCTGGAGTGCTGTATGGCAGCGTCGGCGGAGGGGTGGCTGCTGCGGACCGGCTCTGCTCTGCCTCCTGGGGCTGCTGCTGCTGCTGCCGCTGGGCGCCGTGTGGAGCCAGGAGCTGCGGGAGGGCGACGCCGCGTGTACAGAGGGCGGCAGCTGCTTCGTGCTCTACTTCCAGCGCAAGACCTTCCTGTACGCCTGGCGCAGCTGCAAGGAGCGAGGAGGTGACCTGGCCACTCTCAAGGACCCCGCCGATGCCGCAGCTGTCGAACGGCTCTTCGCCGGGGCCGATCTACGCCGCGACACCAGGCAGCAGACGACGGGCAAGCTGGTGCGGGCGTGGATCGGGCTCCAACGGCAGCCCCGCCAGTGCTTGGCCAGTCGGCCGCTCCGCGGCTACAGCTGGGTGACCGGCGACCAGGAGACACGCTTCACCAATTGGCTGGGCGAGGACACACCAAACGCCTGCACCGCACCCCGCTGCGTTGTCGTGGGATACGTGGAGCCCCCAAACCCAGGCTACGGCGACAACCTCAAGTGGACAGATGGCCCTTGCTCGATCGCTATGGATGCATATTTGTGCAAGTACAACTACAAGGGTATGTGCCCGAGCATATCTGGAGAAGGTGGGGGAAATACTTTTTATAGCACACCTTTTGATCTGCTGACCACAGGTTTGACCTACCTGCCATTTGGATCCGTGGCCACCGTGCCTTGTCCCGACGGTACTGTCGGGGATCAGACAGTCCTGTGCACAGACATGAGCGATGGGACGGTGAACTGGTCGAGGGAGTCTCCCTACTGCTCACCCAAGCAGAGCTGGTGCGACCAGAATAACGGCGGCTGCCACCAGTTATGTATCGATAAGGAGGACATGCACGTGTGCATGTGCATCGAAGGCTACGCTCTAGCCGATGACGGAATGAGCTGCCTGCCGGACGACCCATGCCAGGACTCGCCGTGCGAGTCCGAATGCGTGCCGATGCCTGACGGCACCTACCGCTGTGACTGCCCCAATGGTTACGTGCTGGAGCAGGACGAGCGCAGTTGCCGCGACCTGGACGAGTGCCTGCAGATGCCATGTGCCAATGAGTGCATCAACACACCCGGCTCCTACGAGTGCCGCTGCCTGGACGGCTACCGACCCGACGAGGCTGGGGAATGCGAGGACGTGGACGAGTGTGACGCCGTCGACGGAGAAGAGCCATGCGAGCATGCCTGTGAAAACACGCTAGGGTCGCACGTGTGCCACTGCCACCTGGGCTTCGCGCCCACGCCCGAGGACCCCAGCCGCTGCCGGGACATCGACGAATGCCAGATTGAGGACATGTGCCACCAAATGTGTATTAACTATGAGGGTGGCTTTGAGTGCTACTGCCATGAGGGCTACGAGCTGCAGGCCGACCACTTCTCGTGTGAGCCGATCACTGACAGGCAACAGGACCCCACCGCCACCACTCCCGCTGCTCAGTACCCCTGGGGGCCCATCCTGAACAATTCATGGAGCCTTCCCTGGGGCCCTAATCCAGACCAGGCTTACCCAACGGACTATGAGGACAATACCGACTGGACGACTGAGCATCCAGGCGCCGGAGGACAAGACCAAATGAAGTGGCCTGCATTTAGGCCACTGGTGCCCTCGCCACTGCCAGAAGAGTTTGACTACAGTCCCGAACCAGTTACAGACAGCCTCAGCCAGGACGACTCCTTTGAGACCATGAAGCCACATCCTGAGTTTCCATTGGTGGTGGTGGTAGTGGACCCCACCCCAGTCCCAGATCTGGAGCCTCTAACCCCCTCCTCTCTCCCTACTCAAGACAACACCTCACCAGACTGGTATGATTACGAGGACGATGAAACCACAGTCGCCACCACCACCATTCTGATGACCACCATCATTGAGGGTGCACGGAACAGGCTATGGCACTTCATGACTGAGGAACCCTTACCAACCAAAGAGGACATCCCAGAGGATGTTTCCGCTGAGTCCTCCTTGACTGCCTCGCCATCCTCAGTAGATCACGCCCAGGAGTCGCCATCTAAAGTGCATCCTGGGGAGGAGAGCCCAGCAGCGGGGACGGAGGAGAAGGGGGAGGTGGAGGTGGAGGAAGGTAACAACTGGCTCCTAGTGGGGCTCCTAGTCTCCCTCTGCCTCCTCCTGCTGGTCATGGCGGTTCTGGCCACCATCTACTGCACCCGCAGCAGTGCCTCCACCAAGCATCAGAACAAGAACTCATCAGACTGCTATCACTGGATCTCAGGCGCTGCCGACAAGGCCGGAGCGGAGCATTCCGGACCCGCCACCAAGTCCCAGGTGTAAAAAACAAGTTGTGGAGGAAGGAGACAAAAAAAACATTCAAAAATACTGATGTATATAACATGTCAAATGAGGAGGACGGGGGAAAAGGCACTGTCAAAGCAGAGAGAGAGAGACTGAGCTTTGAACATGATGTCTATTCTTCTTCTGCTTTACGAGGCAATATTTTCTTTTTCTTTTCTTGTATGAGGATATTTATTAGGAATATCTATTGAAAGGAGACACCCAGGGGGAGAAACTGAAGGGAACTACCGTGGCTCTTGTCAAGGGTGCTGTGAAAAATGATAGACACTGTTTTTCCAATACATACTGACCTCACACAGTGAGAGAAAGACAGAATGCAAATGAGAATGAGAGAAAGAGAGAGAGAGAAAGAGAGGGATTGTTGCAAGATTGCACCATGAGTCAAATCCTTGTGTGCTTGACAAAATGGAACCAATTACCCAACCATAAGGCCATATTTATTGTTGTTGTAGGGGATGTTTTTATGCAAGTAACATTAAATGGTCTTTTGACAGAATATCAAGGGAAATATGAATGCAAAACCTAACTTCCTTCACAGCCAAGACCAAAGCAATTCTTGTGAGTTGAAAGTTTTTTTTTCTTTTTCTAAGTGCTTATCTTCTTGTGGAGAATGAACCAACCAAATTGCCTTTTCCCTTAATTGCTGTTAAAGTGCATAAATAGTATCTTGCTTGTGACTGAACTTCTTAAGGACAGGCATCTTGGCAAGTGGCCCTGGTATGACAAGCAGTGAATACGAAGTGTCAAAACCGGCCAATCAGTTTGACCAGTCAATCAGCCGGAGCTGACAGCTGAGCCGGTTGAGTGACCTCTGGACAGACTGACACTCAGCCAGTGTCTTTTGCATTGCTCAAGAGCTTATTGTGAGCCTACAGTAACTTCTTTTACTTTTGAAACAAAAACCAAACCAAAACAACCAAACCAAAAAAAAGCAATATTTCTCAACTTTTCAACTTTCTCGTTAAATGTTTTGTATTCTGTCAATGTTCTCTTAGGACTTACTGATGCCTGACAGTGGCATTTTCACCATGTTTTGTTTCTGCCCTGGTCTGGTATGTAACCCAGCTGACAGTAATGTTGGGTGTGCTCCTGTAGTTCTCAGCAAGGGCCAATAAACAATGGGACAAGAGGCAGTGGGCCAGCCATATTACTGTGGTCATGACTTGAACAATAAACACTTAGGTCACATTCTTCCTCTTCTCCTCCTCCTCTATTTGCTGTGGGTTCCCAAGACCTCTGCTTCCTCTGAATGAGCTCAGATGTGCCAGGCTCTTAGGGGTCAGTAGCCCTCACCCCCCAAAAGAGACACAGCCATGATAAATTTAGCTGTGTGGCTTTAAATGCTAACATGCAGAACTTCAACAAACATTTCTAAATGCTTTACAGGTTGTGAAGGCCAATACCAAAAGAGGTTTCCTAAATTACTGGCTCCAGTAGATAAGCAGGATTATTTTAGAGATAGATTATTTAAACATGACCTCCTGTTAAAGTCCATTAAAGTGTTGGAAGGATTAAGATTTCTACTGATTGGAGTTCTAAATTACCGTCATTTGGATTTGGCAGAGTTATTTTGGCAACATGCTTCTTGAGGGTCAAAAGAGACACCTGACTGCAAGTGCTGAATGTGAATGTGTTGATATCCATCCACTCATTAGTATGCAAATGTCTCTTAACATCACTGACTCCCTTGAAAATTGCTATCAGATAATAAGATACAAATGACATGTGAACCCTCTCTCAGATCGTGCAGACACACACACACACACACACACACACACACACACACACACACACACACACACACAACTTGACAGTGACAGGTGATGCTTAAGCAGGTAATGGGAGTCTCATGGAAAGGCTGCATAGACATTGTAGGGGGAGAATGATGGGAGATTGTTGGAGATTTCAGGCAAGGTGTGCAATGTCACTGATGCCAACATTCTCACTGATGTATGAGTATGTAATTTAGAGTGGAACAGCCTTTTTGTTTGTATTTTCAGAGTTACAACTCTCTGAAGGGTCAGTCACATCTAAGAAAAGCCAGCCTTACAACTCTCTGAAGGGTCAGTCACGCCTAAGAAAAGATGTGAGATAAAAAAAAACACACAAACAACTCTACAAATTGCGAGCAGCAGCTGAGCCATCAGTAGTATCTGTGCTCCTCCAGATCTGAGACTGTGTACTATGGGAGTCTTCTGAATGTATCTGAGTGTCTTGAAACTACTCTTGGATGAACAGAACTCTGATCTGGCTGACTGAACAAACTGTTCAATCTTTACAGAAAACATGAGGAGGAATGCGTGGCTTCTAATAGCATTTCATCTTCCTGTCTGGCCAGAAATTCTCTTTTTGTCCTTCTGTCTTGTGCTATCAGTAGCTCATTCATGAAATGTATGAGGAGGCCAAAGTTATCATTCTCTTATAGGATTCATGTGGTAACAATGTCATGTCTATGTTAGATTTGTGTTAAGATTCTGATGATCTGAAATATTAGCAGGGGGTCAGCAGTTTGTGGGATGGTAGTTTGGCCGTGAGGTTTGCCAGTTAGCAAGGTATTTATGATGGTGTGAGAAGCAGAATTGACAATGAGAATTTCATCAAACTACGTGCTTCAGAATGCAAAGAAGAGTTTTTGGTACACTGTTTGTGGACATCACATAATTTAAAAAAGATGACAAACTTGGCAAATGTAGTGAATCTAATCAAACGGATAAAATCATGCGAAAGTTTCAGAGTGTGGTCATTTATCAGAGTGGCTGCAGTCATAATCAAATACAGAAAGCATACAAGAAAGCTATTCTCAATAGCACTAAGCTTGCTCACTGCTCAGATAACTGCATATTGGACATACCACATCACATTAAATAGCTTTTCAAACAACAAGAGAGATTTTATTTCACTGCCAGAGTTCTTTATTTTACTGAGTTTTATGCCATTCTTTTTCTCTCTGTGTTAAGCTGACATGTATTGACTTTTTATCTTGCACCGCATTTGAAGACAGCCAAAAAACACGTCAAATTTGAAGGCTGACACCGTAGGAAAGAACAGCAAGAGGGTGAAGTGCCATTTTTATGAAGCTTTGTCTAAAAGAAATAAGAGGAATTATAGATGATAGATACTATGAACTGCACTGAGCTGAACTTTTAAAAATAAGTTGATAGTCAGCCTACACTGCATGCCAAAAAGAAATGAATGTGGTTCATTTCTTTGAATTTGCTACATTTATTTGAGGTATGATGGTTTAAAATCGATTTCCTGTGTACTAGTAAGTCTGTCCAGCTTTTGAGGTTTGTTTTATTACAGAAGAATATCCACTGTCCTTCGTCTACCTTTTGGGTGGAGTGATCTGCTTTTTGGATAGTTTGGTTTTATTTACTGCCTTTTTTTCGGCAGACGCATGGTCTGTCTGTCAGAGTGATTCTCTCCTTTGATTAATAGGCCACAGCTCTGGAGAGAAAGAGAAAGAACGAAGGAGAGCAGGAGAGAGGGACCAAGCTGGGGGGAGGGGGGTTTGAAGGATTGCAGAAGTTTTTCTCATTAGAAATTCCACCGTTTCATATTTAAGATCAGGACCTGTATGTATTGAGCAGAACCTAATGACACATAAGTGTTAAGTAAGTGATGTGAAGTGTGTGTGTGTGTGTGTGTGTGTGTGTGTGTGTGTGTGTGTGCACGTGTGATTGTATATGAATCAAAGTGAGATTGTATGCATATGCATTTCTGTATAGTATGTGCCCGTGTTGGACAGAACTTTGTGAGGAGCACGCACACACCCACACACGCACACACACACACACACACACACACACACCCTCATATACATGTGTCTGTGTGAGGACACTCATCCACACCATCCGCCCTCGACACTACCCAGTAGAGCATGGTCTGCCTCTAGGCAGGACCCACCATTCTGCCTGTGGAGCCACTGAGGAGGTCTGCAGCCTTTTAAAGAGCTCTGAGAAGCGCTAAGACTAAGGCCCTGGAGCTTTACACTAACTTTAACTAGAGAGAGACAGAGAGAGAAAGAGGGGTGTCTGGTTAGTCCTCTGTTCCTCTCATCTGTCTTCCGCTAGCAGTGGAAACTGATAGGGGGTCATTAAAAAGCAGAGACTCGGGGTGGTGGAGGGTGCTTGACTTCAGCTTGCATCTCCATTTCCTGTTCCAAAAGGCGGGGGCTAGGGCCAGGATAAGCCCTCTGCGTGCTAAAGTGGGCTTTCGTCAGACGTGACCAGGCTACGTCTCAGACTGAAAGAAAAGTAAGAGAAGAACAAAAAAAAAAACAAAGCAAAGAATAAAAACACCTCAACCCTTCTTTCTGTTTGTCTCCTCCTTCCCTCCTGACTCCCTCTTGATGTTCTCTTCATCTCAAATACTATCTCTCGTTTACCTTCTGTTTGCTCTCTGCAATAACACCACATCAAATACAAACTAGTTTCCAAACCGTTTATAATAAACTGGATTTCTTGCTTACATAGAACACAAAAAGGTCTGCAAAATTCACACATGCATTTTATAGCTCATCCCAAACACATACACACATACAGTACAGTATGGCAAGCCAAATGAGCATACGTGTCATATCAGTAACAGTATCTCACAAAAGTGAGTACACCCCTCAAACTTTTGCAAATATTCTGTTCTGTCTTTGCATGGAACTAGACTATAGAACTGAAACTTTGGTAAGACTTTATTTGAAGGTGTCTACATAAGAGTGACATCAGCCTATTATAAACATGACATGACAAGTATCATGAACATTAATGACACGTTACTAATGTTTATGACTGTTGTCATTAAGGGTCATTCGGTTTTTGTAAGGTCTGCATCCCAAACAGTGTCTTACATTACTACAAATAACACTTAATGACAACAGTCATAAACATTAAAAAAGTGTTGATATGTGTCATGTCATGCTATTGACAGGCTCATATCACTCTTATGTAGACACCTTCAAATAAAATGTTACCAAAACTTTGATCAAACTTAAAGTAGTTAGTGTACTTCTTGTATAGCATAGCAGTACAGATTTATTGTCCTTTGAAAATAACTCAACATACAGCTATTAACCTCTAAACAGCTGGCAACAAAAGTGAGTACCCCTCACAGGCTTAATAGCTGTATGTTTATTTTCAGAGGACAATACATCTATACTGGTATACAAGCTGTACACTGACTACTTTAAGTTTCATGTCAATAGTGTTGTACTTATTTTTGTGAGATACTGCACATGTTAGCCTTTTTCGACACACACACAGAATCACACACAAAGATACAGATATACACAAACACCTCCTATGCTATGTGTAATATGTGTTATCTAGAGTGCTGTGTTTAGGAGGACCTTCACAAATTAGCCATCCACCCAGCTGTCAGTCAGTCAGTCAGTTGTGCGTGTGTGTGTGTGTGTGTCAATCCAGTGCCTTTTCATCACACCTGGGATCCTGCATCAGAACCAAAGGCCGAGGTGATGAGAGGATGAGGATGAGGAGAGGATGAGGAAGGGCTTGGCGCCCCACACCATCATCATCTTGCCTGTGAACAACGGAACATCGGAACATCGGAGCACTTCAGGACTGCAGCGCATCCTGTGAGGTGAGCAACCAGGGACGGAAATGGGGCAGGCATGGTGGGGGGGTTCGGGGGGTTGGGACTGGGAACAGTGTCAATGCTAACCAGCTGGGTAAGTACATGACAAAGTAGAATAGCAACGGATCTGATTACAGAGTGGGAGTTAGGTGGGGGAGGAGAGGAGAGGAGAGGAATGGAGAGGAGTGGACGGGTGGAAGCTATTCTTCCAACATTCTCTTTTTCCTGTCAGCTTAATTAGAACAGCATGGCTGGAGGAGTCTGTTTGACCAAATCACTTTCCACTGCACTCCCAGCTATTTCGTCTTCAGTGTGGGCTATGTGTCAGATCAGTTCCCTATACATTCCAGTGCATATGTGATCAATTCTATGCACAACATACTGGGTGGACCAATTTACCATTCTTTGGGGAAGTCATTCTGCTTCTCTGTCTCCATGTATGTCTATGTGTGTGTGGTGTGTGTGTGTGAGAGAGAGAGAGAGAGAGAGAGAGAGAGAATGTGTGTATGTGGTATGTGTATGTGTTTCTAGGCAGGGGAAACAGAGAGGGATCTATTCCCATACATTAACATGGGAGTGAGAAGTGATGGGAGGAACCTCTAGAGGAGAAGGACCTCTTGTTTTCCTTAGCACTGCTCCGTGACTGTCAGTCAGCTCAGCCTTCATGTGTCTTCATATGTCACGCACACACACACACACACATGCACACACACACACACACGCACACACATACACATACACACACACACACACACACACACACACACACACACACACTTCAGTAGGGGTTCCACCCTGCTGCCACCCTGAGAGACTCATTGCCAATGTTCTATTTCTGCTGTCCATCATTTCCATTTCTTTCTCTCTGTCTTTCTTTCTTTCTTTCTCTCTCTCTCTCTCTCTCTCCCTTCCTAAATAAGCTAGGCCCTCTGTGATACACTCCACAAGACGCTGTGAGACGCTGGGCCTCAGCTGCCCACATCCCAGCCGCCGACCTCACAGCCAGCCATTACCCCCACCCCCCCAACACCCCATGTAACACTATACGTACAAATTCTTGTGCATAATGCAAGCAGTGTGATCCAGCCCCACACATAAGACTCCCATGCAACAAAAGCAGTGTGAGGCTCTAATGTGTGGCAGACACATCAAGCATACCTCAAGGCCATCACTGCACATTCTCCAGAGACCACACCATGCACAGAGGCGGCACAGAGGCAGAGTCGACGGAGTCGTGTCACACGTGTAGTCTTGACTCTGTGCTCTTCTTCCTGTTCTCCCCTCCTCCTCCTCCTCTTCCTCCCCCTCTCTCCCTCTCTCACTCTGCTCGAGCTTCATGGATTTTGCTGAGTTGATTTGTGTGCAAGTGGGCTTTGATCTCCCTTCAGCTCTTGTGCGTGTCTTCTTCCCAATGGATGAGAATGTGTGCGTGTGTGAGGGTGCTGTCTTATCTTGATGATGATGTAGTTATAGTCTTTCAAGTATCGTGGTGCACACATACCCACACACACAGACGCTGACACATATACACACAAGCAGTGATTGGAAAAGGCAGTGATGGTTATGTGTGTGGGTGTGTGTGAATTGTGCAGTATCATAGAAACATAGGTCTGTGTTTTATTTTCTCAATGATGTAGTGGATGTCTTCCCATAAACAGACTTGTTCACACACACACACACACACACACACACACACACACACACACACACACACACACAGAGAGAGAGAGAGAGAGAGTCTAAAGATTGGAACACTGCAATTTTATATCTTCTTCCTAATCTTTGAAGTAATGCCGATGTTTGTAGACAGAGAGTAAAATGACAACCATTTTCACCATACCATGTCAGTGGGCCATGTCTACGTCATCTTGGAGGATGTGTATGTAGTCCAGCTGTTTGCACAAATTCTCAAAGCAGATGTGCAGCCCCAGTACTTTTTCCCAGGCTGGACTCCCAAGCTTTGATCTGCCTGGACCAGACAGGTACACACACACACACACACACACACACATACATACACCCTGACATACACATCAACATACACATGCATATGCACACACAGACTACTCTCCGTCGAGACTTGAGA
Organism: Tenualosa ilisha; assembly: GCA_015244755.2. Classification (NCBI taxonomy): domain Eukaryota; kingdom Metazoa; phylum Chordata; class Actinopteri; order Clupeiformes; family Clupeidae; genus Tenualosa; species Tenualosa ilisha. Next base: position 514,061 of record PYXC01000091.1, on the reverse strand, counting down.
GTGAAGTGATGGTCCACCTGGAATAGAAGTGGTGAGACCTGTATCATTGCCCCCCCCCCCCCCCCCAGCTGTCTACAGCCTTTGTCTGTGATGGAAATGGTGCACTTTCAAGTGCTGGGAACCAGCTTTCTCTTCTCTTTCTCTTTCTATGTGTATGTATGTCTCTCCCTTCTCTCTCATCTCTCTCCATCTCTCTCCCTTTCTTCTTCCTCTGCTACTTTCAAATTTCAAAGGCCCATGTGATTTCTTTACAGGGTTTGTTTTTTTTAATGTCTGACTAATTATGTGTTTCTGTAATGTCTGTATGGCAATGTTTTTTTTCCTTATAAAAAAAGAATGATTTGAGATAGTATCATCTCTTTCATTGAGACATGTTTGCTTTGATTTTTCCTCCACAAGAAAAGCAATCGGTGAAGGCAGCGAAGCATGGTGACGCGTAACCCTTTGAGTCTGTTGGGATACACTGATGTAACCACTCAAACTTCAGCCTCTTCACAAGCTCCAAAGTCTGTTGATCGTCCCATCACCCTCGGAGCTTGGGAGATGGATAGGAGTAAGACTTGGGTTCAGGAGGCTCGTCTTTAGTAACGATGTAAGTAGTGTGATCTTAAGCAATGCCCAGATCAACGAATTTGAGAGTCTAGACTGTGAAATATTAAACAATTGTCAGAACTGTTTGACACATTCGTCTGCCTTTGAAAGCTATGTCTGGAGTTGAGAATAACAGAGGAACTGAGCTGGTTCAGTGCATGACTGGGAACATCGGCAGGACTCTCTCTGAAACTGGAAGGCCAGTTTGGCCAGAACACCTCCTGAGGTCGATACGAGGTCTCTGCCTGTTCCTATAGATATTTTTTGTATGTATGTGTATGTGTGTCTGCATGCATGTGTGCACATGTATTGTATGTGTTTGTGAACACATGTTTGGGCATGTCTACAGGAGATTTTTATCCTGTAATATTTCATTCTGCCCTTCTTTTCTGAAGTGAATCACTCAGAGAAAAGTAAACAGAGGGAGTTTGCCCTGGTTGGCAATAATGCAGTTGTTTTTCCGGACTCTGTCCTTCATGACTCATCCATCTCCATGCGAGTGCCCTGTCTTCATATCCCATTCAGAAATAACACTGCTGAATTAGACATAGACCAGATGCCACATCAATAATTCAAGAAATGTGCCTCTATGTAGGAGGCCAGTAATGAGAAACCCAGTCTACTTAAACACATATCCTGTGATGGCACCTTTGTAATAGCTTTGTGACATTTCATATAGTAATGAAATCTTAATTCCTTTGAATGCCACATGCATTGAATATTGTTCAACTTGAGCTGCACCATCTGCATACTGAATGAAATGAAATTGAACTTGGAAAAGGAAAACTTCCCAGACCTGGGCATGTAGAATGAATGTAAATGTGCCTTAAAGTTGCTGGAGGAACTTCTCAATTCTTAAAGAGCAGTATTTATGGATTTATGGATCACAACTTTCAAACGGTGGAACAAACTGTTCTACTTCTTCTATCTCCCTGCCTTGTACATAAGAGGTTGACATTCAGCACACGCTTACCACTGGCTCAAATATAAGTAAACACAGGGTGGCGCGGCCGAGCCCTTCTCTGGCAGTCAGAGAGAGAGAGAGAAAGAAAGAGAGAGAGCACGTCTCCAGCTCCTCTAGTCCAAGGCCCCCTAGCCAGTCTTGGGGCAACAGCGCTGGGATAGGATGAGGCAGAGAGCAGTCGGTGAAGAGCACGGCGAGAGAGAGGGAGTCAGAGGTTGGTGGTGGTGGGTGGGTGGTGTGGGTAGAGAATGAGGTTGGACATATTAGATCCAGATGTTTGCAGAACGGAGCAGCTCTGGCCAGGAGGCTCCTGCTCCTCCATCCATCCATGGCCTTTCAGTGCTCCCTGGGTAGGGCAGAGTCCCAGGCACATTAACCCCTCTCACAGCACAGCACAGCACAGCACAGCACAGCACAGCACAGCCAGAGCACAGACCACAGGAGCCAGCCAGGCTGTTTTTCTTTCTTTGCTTTCCGATTTTTTCTCTTCCCCCTCCACCCTGCCACCATCTTGCACTGACACACACTCCCTTTGGCCAAGAACTCTGTCACTCTGCACATTAAAGAATGGCAACAACAATATATCAGTGCTGACTGTTCTGTGATGCATATTTAACATCTGCATTAGTGCTGTCTCCCTCAGGATGGGGAGTTTTATCATTTGTTGTTGTTGTTGTTTTGCCAAAAAGCAAAAGGCTGAGATCAGCGCCTTATCCCTCTGCCACGCGCCAAAGCAGAGCCCATGAATTCCATTACGGGGCCTCTGTGCATGGGAGGAACCCTGGGGACTGCTAGAGCCAATCATGTCTGTATGTATGGTGGAGGACTCCTTTTAACATGGCTCTCTGCACGGGCGGCAGGGGACATCTGAGCTGATAGCGCTTGAAACAATCCTGTTCACCAGCTGCTGATGAGCCTTAACGATTTGCCGAAAGACGAACGAGGTGGCCAACCAGAAAGACGGTGAATAGGAGAATACGTATTCTGTTGTTCTTTTTATTCGATCTCCTTCTCATTCCACCCATTTCCTGTCTAGACGTTCTCAATTCTGTAGTTGTGCTTTTGTGTCGTCCTGAAGCGGAGCATCTCATCCAAGTCCAGCAGGTTTGATTTCTGGGAGAATCACATAAACATGTGTGCTCTCTGTTCCATCTCCTGATACTTGACATGGAAGACATTTTCACCCATAACAAGAAAGCAAACATAAAATCATACAGCCAGCACAAGGGAGTTTTTCCTACCCAAAATGAAGCCAGTAGTGAAATGGTAAATCAACAGTGTGTGTGTGCTGCCCTTGACACGTGTGATTATACATTTTACAGTGACTACTGAGGAGCTGTAATTCATGCTTTAGTAGTTTCTTTTTCCATAGTAGCCTGGCCATCCTTCTTTGGTTCAAAGCCATCACAGTGAAAGTCTAGTCTAACAGAGTAACAGCTGTCTAAAGATGTGGTGTGTGTGTGTGTGTGTGTGTGTGTGAGTGTGAATGTGTGATTGTATGCATGCATAGGAGGGATGATTGATTTTATCATCTCTGCAGCATAGGTCACAAGACATTTATCTGAATGTATCATTTATCATGGCTCTTGATATCAATAGATGATTTATCAGGGCTCTTTATATCAACCTTACCAGGTTAAGTTAAGTGGTTACAAACTATGTGAGCCCTTTGCAATAATTAAATTTCTCTGTCACTACCACTGACATTTGTCATCAGTGCAGACAGACACAAATGTCCAAAATGCTGTTGGAAAAACTAAGCAAAAGTACTTCAAAAGTACATCAAAAGTAACCTTTGGGATTAATCACTCGTTAAACTTCCTTTGGGAGGAATAAACTTAAGCCAAGGCTCTTGTTAACTGAATGAGATCTGCACAATGATCTGGAGGTATATACTTCAGCTATATACTTGGGAGGTCTGGTGTTAATGGTTTTCTTTCAGTCAAAGCACTTTGATGTCACCTACTGGGATATCGCCTTGGAGATACTATTATCACTAAAACTGCTAGCACTATGTCTGACGTAGTCAGGCACACTCATGCATAATCTCAGGCCCCAGGCTATAAAATGCAGGGGTAAGCACACCATCTTCCTTTTTCACCTTTCAGTGCTTTACTGTTCACGTGATTCCTCTATGACTACTTATCCCACTATGACATTGAAGTGCTCCGAGATTCAGCAGGCTTTTGCGCCTGAGTGAGCCATCTAGCTATAATGTACAACTCTGAACGAATTCAGAAGACAAATTGAGAGGACTTACATGCTCGTGTGAAACTTTTCAAGATGGCGACCGCCATTTAGCATTGCCCATGCATTAAGGCCATCCCTCCCACTGATGCCCATGACAGATGTGTGATGTGACCGCACTGCTTCCGCACTGAGCTCAGGGCTGATGCGAGGGAGCCGATCTCTTCTTCGGCTCTGACGAAGATGCCTTATTCACTCGACACATCCGATGGAGAAGGCATCAGGAGGAAGATGCACGCTCTCCCTCTCCCCCATCCGGTGGACGCAAGGCCCCCAGATCCTCTCTGGCAGCTGAGCTCCACGCGGTGGTCGAACACACCGGTCACTTGACATCGCCTGGCCAGATGCTCCCCAAACTGCCGACTCCAGACTGGATGGTAGGTTCTTCAAAGCTCCCCCCTCGTCAAACACTACACCCATCCACATCTTCCCAGACCTGATGGAAGAAGTAAGCCCCTATTGGACACAGCCGTTTACAAACCGCGTAACCATGCAGGGCTCTGTGCAGTGTACAACGGAGCTAAACGAAGAGTAGCTACGGCTAACGAAACTCCCCCTGTTGAAGACACAGTAGCCTCCTACCTCTTTCCCTCTCCAGCTGCATGGCAACCGTCTCTCCCCTCCTGGCCTTGTCACATCACAGCTGGGCTGCTTGAGAAGACTTATGCCTGTGCAGTCCAGGTGTGCAAGACCCTGAGCTCGCTGGCAGTCCTTACTAAGTCTACTATGCGGACCTCCTTCACAATGACTGGAGGTGACCGAGGAGGATATCATGAAAGTCCGGGAAGCCACGGACCTCTCACTTCACCTCTCGAAGTTCACAGCTCAGGCTCAAGGGATGGGCTACATAGTGGCAGCGCAGTGCTACCTGTGGCTCACTCTAGCTGACCTGCCTGATCACGAGCGTGTCCCGCTCCTCTAAGCCCCCATCACCCCTTCCTGGTTGTTCAGTGCAGAGGCGGGAGAAAACATTTCCAAGGTGATGCAGAAGGGCAAGAAGGCGTTGAGCTCTCTCCTTCCCCGTTGTGGAGTTGCTCCACCAGCCAGTGCAGCCCAGATGCAGCGGAAGGCAAGTGCTCGGCACGAGCCCGCCATGCTTGCTCCAGAGTGCTCAGTCACGAAGCCAGCCCCACCCCAGTGGCCTCTCCCACTGGAACCCATGCCAGCAGGCAGAGGCTGGACTCCTCCCTCTTGATCCAGGTACCGCTTTGTGGGTCAGCCCCAAGCGCTGACAAGCAAGGGCAATCGGCCCTCCACTTGGCCATGGTACGGGCCACCCTATTGGGCCATCAGCTCCCATTGGAGCAGGGGATGGTTCTCCCAAATGCATGTTCATCCCAGCTATGGCGGGGCGCATTCACTACGATCCGCGCTACTGCGCCAATCCCCCTTATGTCTGCAACCTCTATCAAGTACGCGTGCACCCTGCACAGCCATGCACACGAATACTCGCGAACGCCTCCACCCTGCCTGGGCTGACTCAGCGCTTGAGTGCATGGTGTGAATTTCATTGGGTTCTGCGCACAATCTCTATGGGCTATGCGCTCCATGCTGACTGGCCTCATGTGTACACGTCAGTTTCTGGTGTCGAGTTTCGGTATTACTGTTTTGGCTAGCTCTATTCCCATTCTGTTTCATGAAATGCATGGAGACAGTTTCTCTCCCCTCTGGAGGCGGGGCCTCCACATCCTGATGTACCTGGACGACTGGGCTATCCGGGGCCAGAATCCCCGTGTGAGGAGAGCCCTGGGCACTGCCCACTCGCAGAGACCTGCTGTCCCAAGCGAGGGGCATGATACGGCACCTGTCATCCACCCTGTGGCATTTGACGGCCTGGCCCCTGAACGAGAACGACTCCTGAGTCGGGTCTAACCTCCCCAGTGGTGAGGATGATTCAGAGTGCGAGAGCCTTGTCCACAGGTCTCTGTACTCGCTGAAATGGCGTTTGTTCACATCCTGGTGCGTGGAACACAGACACAACCCACTCACATGCCCATTGAGGTCATCCTGTAATTTCTTCAACATATGTTTGAGCAGGGCCGCGCCTTCTCGACACTCAAGGTCTACCTGGCTGCTATCTTGGCATGCTACATTGGTTGGAATAGTGTCACCCTGGGCGCACACCCTGGCTAGCCTTTCATCAGTGGCGCAAGATGTCTACATCCCCCCGCTTTCTGTCAGTTCCATTATGAGACTTAGCGCTAGTGCCTAGAGCATTGTCAGGCGCATCATTCAAACCGCGTTCAGATATCGACCTGAAACTGCTTTCTTTTAAGACAGCACTGCTGTTAGCACTGACGTTAGCACTCAGTTAGTAGGTAGGTGACCTTGCTGCTCTTTCAGTCAAGCCAGCATGCATGTAGTTTGCCACCACCTGTCTTGCCTCTGCCCACTTCAACTTCTGTTCATTAAGTGTGAAAGAGGAAGACGGCGTATGTAGAGCTTGAGGTTTCAGTGATAATTGTATCTCCAAGGCGATACAACAGGTGGCGTCTCATGTACCAAGGCTATCTGTTTTAACACACATTTTCCATGGATGAAGGTCATTATTTTTTCCTAGCAGTAATGACAAATTATCCACTACCCAAGACATCAAAACAGCCATAAATAATGACGCTGCCCAACTGCCATTCTGGGGTACATTTCTACAGACCATCGTTGGCATCTTGACAAGGCTTGAAATCTTGGTCATCAAAACCGTAGTGCGCATATTAGGTCTTTATACAAACAATGGTTCCGGCGATCAATCACAATCATGGCCAGAAAGTTTGGTGGTTGGAATGATTGGTTGAGAGTAGTCGTTTAGATAGATATTTGGTGTTGTCAATGTTTTAAATGCATTTGTCTGATTGGAATGATCCTCTAAATGTCTACCAGAACACCCTCCAGTTAAGTATTTCACCTATTCATCATTACTTTTTGAGCATGCATTCATTCATACCGAGTCCTGCAGCTGCAACCATCGCTGATCACGACGATGGTTTGTGACTTCAGACGCACGCACATCCACACGATATGTAAGTGCAAACATAAAGATACTCCAACAAAATAATGTGCCTAATGTCATTAACATGGGGCTGTATTTTGAGCGATAGAGCTGCCATTTGTGATTGATCTTTCTAGAGGCTGAAGTGAATAGGCCATTGTTTGCGGAAGTTGCATCACACTGCCATTGTCTAGCAACAGCTGAACATTTGGAGAAATGCACCCCAGAACAAAGAGTGTGCCTTGCTCAAGAAATTGGTGCTGCTGTGTGGTTGCCTAATGTGGTGTAATGTGATCTAGAAATATTTTGTAGCTGATGCAAAAAGGGCCAATAATTGACACTTACATAAGGTGCTGGGTCGCCACTTATTTCCACTTATTTGTCAGAGGATTAAAAAGTCATCCAATCTTCTGATTCCAATCTATCAAAACCAACCCGTAGGAAATCTAACATAGAAACAACTTATATCTGCCAACAGAGAGGAAAACAATTAAATTATATTGCAGACACATTTTGTAAAACGTGTGAATAACATCCAGAATTGACTTTCTAATTTCCATGCCCTGAAACAACACCATGTTGTTTATGAGTTGATGACTGACACAAACACACACTCACACACAATTGGCCTGACGGCATGTCATGGAGCTCTGTCAATACATTACCCGCTTTTCACATCAAATCCCTTGTATATCCATGTGTAGGACCCATTTGTGCTGAATTATTCACGCTAACTCTGCATGCTTGGAGAGGTCTGTGCTCTCCACCTGCTTACTGCTGTTTGTGTTGTGCGCTGCGCCGCTTGTCTTGTCGAGCCCCAAATCAATAGAGCACCTGGGTGTGTGTGCTACCCGTGGCTTTGGCTTGTGACCTTTTAGTGGACATGTATTTATTGAAACGTGTCAAATGGGGGCCAGTGGAGTGGAGTTGCAGTGGTGGACTTCTTCCCCCCATCCGCTCTTCAGCTTTCACTTTTCTGCACTACACAGAAGGTTAGACTAAACAAACGGCACTAGAGCAAGTCCTGCTTGAGCCAAAGCGTTACTTAGAAGTCTTTACTCTGTTTGGATCTCCATTTTGTTGGCGTTGCAATCAACGGATTTATTACTAATGCACTACAGTATATACACAACAATGGAAGTAGGGGTGGGGGTCTCCATGCCATTTGGATCGAGTTAGTGGAATGTTTTTTGGCACGTTTGGCAAAGCGAGTGCTCCTCCAGTCATAAAACTCAAAGGATTGTAATCAAAAGAAGACAGCGAGTATATCCTCTCGTCATTTCGCTGAGTCTCCGAAGTCATGTTCCTGCTGCACAAAGCCATGGAATACTGACTTGAATTCAAATATTGGAGCTGAGAGGACAAAGCACTGAGTCAGGTCAGACATTTATGGAGCTTGGACAGTCTCCCCCCTCCTTAGAGTTGCTTTGACTACAGGCAGCTCTCTGGCATAAGCCCGAGAGGCAGGGGTCCACCGTTTGTGTTGCTAATTCCCCCTAAATTACTCCCCTGGAAAACACCCGCTCAAAACACAAGGGTTCATTATTAAAGCCCTAGGTGGAACCAGATGTGGGCTGAGAGAGAGAGAGAGAGAGAGAGGGAGAGAGAGAGAGAAAGAGTAGACTTGACCATTTTCTCCTTGAGCAACGACATGAACAGCCATCACTGTGCAAGGCAGACAGTGGACCCCAAGCTGCCTGGGACTGGGATCCAGACTTTGGGGCTTTGGGAGGTCTTAGATAGACATAGAGAGAAAGGGATTGGCCAGGCCTAGATTTGTGGTTTCTTTTGCAATCAGTTCAACAAGAGGAAAGGCTGTCTGATTGTCCCCTGAGAGTCAGCATTGTTAGGCTTGCAAATGCTTCTCAAGTGGGTGGCACATCATGCATATCTCAAATGATCATTTTTTTTAATCTCTGGTTCTGTGCCAAAGGGTCTTAATGATGTGTTGTGACCTGCACAACCTTCACAGTGCTGTGGGAAAATTCCTGTGAAACTCCTACTTGACTTGTTTGCTAATAATAATCATTTTATAGCTGCGGTCCATTGCTATGATATTTGGTCTCCGTCCAGAATCATGCTGTCATTGGTCAGCTGTGTGTGGGACTGTGTACAGAGCCAAGGGTTAATGAAAATTGTCTTTAGGGCTGACATAAATCTTCTATGGTTTACAGCTCAAGGTTCATATATTTATATTGTTTATTTACTGCACTCAAAGACATTTAAACAAAAAAAAAGTTCTGTACTATTGTGTACAATGCCAAAGAAAGAGTAACATGAAGCAAATCTATGCAAAATTAGATAGAAAACTGCTAGCACTACTACTACCAGCAGCCCTCACCTGTGAAGGGAATGGCATTGACAGCCACTCTGACTTCTCCAAAGCTTTAATCCTTTTGCTGACTAGTCCTCTTTGCACTGGGTAGCTTAAAGCGATAGGCTGGAGTAATTCCAATCACAGCATAAGCTGCGCATTGGCTATTTGGTCTATATTGTTCCAAATTCTTTCCTATCACAGCACTCAGCTCACCAAGCTCATGCATGATTGGAATTATCCTGAACTAACTCAGCTTTCCTTACACTTAGTTCTCTTTTTTTTTTATAAAGGGTACGAGTTCAAAAATGTTTCCCAGAAAACTACTCAGCATAACAGGAGACCTGATTTAGCTTTGACTTTGAAAGCAGTAGTCATTATTTAGCATGATGGCCTTGACTACAGGTAAGAGATTTGGTCAGAGCTGCCCAACAAACATTTCTCTCCATTTAAAGTTGAATGCAGTCTGACCCCCCATGTTCCCAGCATGTTGCTTGCTGGGTGTTTTGAGCTTCCAGGCATTTATTTTAGTTAGTATAAACACAGTGACAGAGAGTCACGAATAATGGCTATGAATTATTAGTCTTCTGTAAATAATAGGGGAGAGGAGGTGAGCAAAGCACAGAATAAAAGTGCTCAGTGTTCCATCATTTAGCATATGAATGCAGTGCTTTTGATTACAGACATCATCAAAAAGCAAACTGTCTGACACATTACACTCACGCACACAAGGCTACAATTCACTCTCACACTCATCTTCTTGTGGCCACTCGAGCTGCTTTGTGATTTAAATGACAAAAAGAGGGAAATTGACAACAGCGAACATCCAGACATCCAGCGACACTGTTGGAGGGAAATCTTCTGTCTGACTCGGAGAGGGCCAAGTCTAGGTGCAGATGGCTCTCTCTGGGCTTTTTAGCAAATGTCACTTTGTAATGCTTAGTGACACTTCCAGTTGAAAAGGCTTATAATAGCATTATAATGTCTTACAAGTACATTCATGAGAATGTATAAACAGTTATGAACACTAATGACATTAGTTATAGGCTAAGACTTTATGAATGCATTATAACCATTTATGAATGTGTTTAGAATGCTTTATGAATAATAGGTTCATAGATAGTGTTACCACTTTGATAATATTACTCTATTTACTTTTAATCTAGTACTATTTTTATAACAAAGTTTAATCGTTCAGCATGATCATTTTCTGAGTTGAAATTTTATTAATTCGCCTCATGGTTTTGCAGCCCTTTGGGCAAGGAAATGGGTGCAGGAATGAGTTTTAGTCTGACAGAATGTAAAATTGTGTATCGTCTACTGACTGAATTGTACCCTTGCAGCTTATTTTGCATTCCGCTTTAATGACTGTAAATGGCTGATGGTTTGAAAGAGAGAAGGCAAAGAGAAATGTATGTGTGTGTGTGTGTGTGAGTGTGTGTGTGTGTGTGTGTCTTTTCTCTCATTATAAAGCAATGAAAGTAGGTTAGCAGGCTTTTTTTATTTTAATGTATTAGTCATATTTCCAGTTACATTACATCTGCCATGACAGAGTGCTCCATTAAGTGCGTGCCCCCCCACACACACACACACATCACTGTCTCACACCCACACACACACACACACACATGGGTACAAGGTCAGGAGATAGTGGTATGTGCATGGGGGCAGAATGCATCTTTATATGTGATTAAATAAATAGTCTGTGGCTTTGATAGTGGTGAAGTAGAATGTTAAAGCGAGTTCACAGGGAGATCAGAACAGAATCAGTAGGGATACTACATAACTGAAGAGCTATAGACTTGAGTTTGAAGCCAGAGTTGCAGAAAAGTTGCAGAAAATCTTTTTCTGAAAAATGAGATTGCATGTTCTACGTTAGGATGTCCAATAAGAAATTAGAGAAGCTTTGGTCAATAGGACCCCATCTACAGTCCGGTCCCTAGACTAAGCTTTTTTAGCTGGACCACCTGGAACTTGAAATGAGCTTCAGAAATCTTTCTTTCCTAATAGCTATTGAGTCAAATGCCAATCAATAGTTTTAGCTGCAGTGATTTTAAACCTGAACAAACCTGCCATGAAATTCATATCTACATTTTTCCCTCCTTCCTACAGATTTTATTGTTTTTCCCCTTTTTCTCTTTTTCCACCATACTATTCATCCTATATTCCAACCACAAACTTTGTGTTCTTATGTGAATATAAGGCCCTGGATCCACATTGACCAACACATCCAACTGTGAGGGTTGTGGGGTTCATATTTTTGAGGTTTACTATTTCCATTGAAATGTTTGTGCTCCACCAAAACAAAACTCCTTCAATTTATTTATTAAGGTTTCCCCTCATGAATCTCCCTTAAATTTCATGCAGTACATATTTAATGCACTAAATTAACTCTCCCTCTTTTTTGTGTTGTTTCTGATGACTGAGGCTAATTAGCATAAGCTCTGCAGACAAGCCTAAGAGGGGTGTTTGCACAGTGTGCTCTCTGCTAATGTGGGCTGATCTGGAGCGGCTGGTTGAGATATGGAGGGCCAACCATCACCCCTCATCTCAGCTAACTCAATAAGCTAGCTGACGCCTCAAGTCCAGACTTTCAGCCGTCAGCAGTCAGCATGGGTCAGCAGTGACCCGTGCTGCAGTGGCAGAAAAATACAGCCAGTCAGAAAAAAGGTGGCAATTACAATGACATGTTGAGGTAGCCATCTTTGTTTATTCTTGTGCCATCATGGTTCACAACTATCCTTTATGGTCCAGTAACCTCTGTGATAAAGAGTTTACCCCCTGGATGATAGATCGCTGAAAATGGTTTAGAAAAAGTTGCTTCTGAAATTGTGCACTCATGGAAGATGCTTGGGGTTCTAGAATGCTTGGTGCTACAAGTTGTGGGTGTCTGGGTGAGTGCATGGCTGGACCGTGCAGGACCCGGATGGGTGTGAGGTATAGCGCCGTAAGTGTGATGGTAGCCATCAAATTAGTTATAAACAGGTTAAGTTAATAAAGTTCACAAGCATACAGTTATTTTTTGGCTGGTCATCACGCTATAGCTGAAATCACATGAATTCTTTGTCACTGTACCTGCTATGTTACACCTGGAGAGAGGTATTAGTTTTTACAGTGTCCAGTAGACTACTAATATCATGCACGTGCCAATATTGAAAACTCACGATAATAATACATTCTATTATTGTAACGTCAACAACAAATGAATTGGTCACAATGGCCAGCCTCCAATATACTTGTGAGGGTCCAAGACTCAGAGCAGACCTGAGGCTTTCTGCACCCCCAGGGACTTGCCTACAGTTGCCCCAACATTTTCTGAAAGTCAGTGAACATCTGGGGCAGGGATTACAGTTTCCAAGGCCTTGGGAATTCAGGGTTTCTGACAGTGTCAGATTGACAGAAGCTTTACATTAGGAAGGTTTTGTTTGGTTTGAGTAACACTAACACAACTAAAGCTTTAGCACTTAATGGAAGAGGAGTGTAAACTATTAGGTCAGAACTCATAAATTTACTGTAAGCCTTGAAAAGCCATTTTTTTTATTAAAAATTAATTGAGGTATGCATTTTGTATTCTCATGTAAATATAACATGCTGGATAAAATCTCATGGCAACCATTTTGAAATGTGGCCCCTGGGGGCTCTAGCACCTTCAGTTCCAAATCTGAAACGACATCATCAAGGAAATCATCATCATCAGTGATACTTTTGCCATAAAATCAGCTCCTATGAAAATTTGAGTTTAACCCCCATGATTTCACTCCAACTTTGCATGTGACTGTGAAATACTATGAAAACCATTTGAAACACTTTTTTATTATTTAGGCATATAGCTGATGCTCTTTTCCAAAAGGAATAACAGAGAACTTATTCATAGGGAGTGGTTTCACCAGGAGCAACCCAGGGCTTAGGTGCTTTGCTTGGCACAACAACATCAGTCCCTCATAACTTTTTGGCATGACAACTGTATCTAGACCTGGGGTATTTAGGTGGAAGCGGAAACGGAAGCGAAGTAGCGTGCGGAAAGAGTAAGTTCATACATTGTGAAAGGCGTACGCAACGTCTGTTTAATTTGTCCAGTCCTTCTCGAACACTCACAACAAAATGAGTGCGCGAGAGCTGAAGAGAAAGTGAACTCAGGGGCGCCGCCAGGGGGGGGGGAAGTTTGGATGATTCCAAGGGCCTGGCACTGATAGGGGGCCCTAAAGAACATTTTAATTTCATTTAATATTCATTTTATTCATTTTAATATTATAATCAATGTTTGGGAGGCTCAAAATAATTTTCTGTCATAGGGCTCAAAATTTCTAGCGGCATCGCTGACTGAACTAAGTTTGCTCATCTGAGTCAGACGTTCAACTAACAGTTGAATGTTGGCCTATTTTTTTCACCATGCATATGGCATGCAGTTTAATACTTATTTTTATTTTAGTGTTCTTTATTAAAATACAGTTATTCAAAATGAACTGAAGCAGAACTGCTTTGCATATTATGTAGACTATTATTTGCGCATCACGCATTTCCGTGTATCAGTCACTGAAAAGTTAAGTGTAAGCCAATTTATTTTTTGACACGACATGGAATGCATTTTTGATCTGTCTTTACAGTTATTAAAAATAAACTGAATATTGCAGTAGGCCTATAATGCATACTATATATAAAATGCATAAATGTAAATGTAAATGCATTTTGCACAATATTTACAAATTGCATGTCTATGCATTATATGTTGTCAGTGGCAATGGCAGACTATGCATGTGGTTTTTCATGTTGTACAAGTGCAAGACAAGTCAGATGTAGATTTTGCATAGGCCCTCACCTATTAGACATCCATTAAAACTGAAGACATTTCAGCAAAAACTGATTAAAACCACAAATTTTAATGTAATTCTGTTTTTCGTGTAATTTGAACAATTGACCGGTGCTTGTCCAGACCCTTGAAACTTGCGGACCCAGTAGACTTATATTTGAATCTAGACCATCACTTATATGCTCTGTTAAAAAACTGATTTATGCAGACAAATTAAGCCATTGCTTGTGAAAGTACTTTTCAGCCCCCAATCAAACAGCCAGTAAGATCAGTGCCTTGGTTTAATTACTGCTCTGAGATTAATCATTTACTGGACTCTAATGGCCAATTATTCTGCATTCCTAATAAGTCACAGTTTGGCCTTCTGCAAAGGCAGCATGTTATTTAATCTGCACATAGGTTTGCTTAAGACTGTTAACTTATTGAAGTCTAAGTCATTAAATTACACAATTCATGTTGCAATTTCAGTAAAGACTTCAATAATAGATGTTTTCCCATGCCACTAAAGGGTAGTTGGATTCACAGACATCTTGGAAAAAAACACAGTCTTACCATTCATTTACATACACTATAGAATCACTCCATTCATTTACATACACTATAGGATCACTCCATTCAGTTACATACACTATAGGATCACTCTATTCATTTACATACACTATAGGATCACTCCATTCATTTACATACACTATAGGATCACTCCATTCAGTTATATACACTATAAGATCACTCCATTTACATCCATATGTACATCAGTGTTTAGAGTAATATTATTATGAATGAATATGAGTGTATTGAGTATCCTTTGACTATGAAATCTGTGATGTCCTGTATATTCCTTCCAATAATGGTTGTTGTGCTCAACAAGAATATGCATTGTAAGAGTGATGGGAATGTTTGGCTTGTGAGGTGAATGCACTGAACAGGACATGAGTGTGTATGTAACACATGATTCATAATGAGCATGGAATTTGGCCATTCCCAGCACGTCCTCACTCTGTGCTCTGTGTGATTGCCGTCCAAATGAAGACGGATGACTGTATGCAGTGTGTGCTAATCCTGTGCATAGGAGAGCAACACTTGATTGATTTATTATTTATTATATGGCAACCAAAACAAAAGAACTGACTGACTGTGGGAAATGTTTGGTTTTTTCCCCCCCATCATGGAAACAAATCCACTTTTCTCATGCATGACTGCATCCCCTCATGTCTCCTGGCTTGCTCATGCAGACCAGTTTTATTTGAGTGCTTGACACATGTACCTGATTACAATACACCAAGAGGAGCAATTTGTAGCCTGAGTGTGGAGTTGTTCTGCTGAATTTATCACATCCTGCCAAACATATGGCAGGACTCTATAAAACTCAAAGTGCTAGCAGTCACCTCTGAAAGCTGCAGATGAAAGCTTTAATGCAAGAAAGATAAATATACTAAAGATATATTTTTCATAAAGGCTGATCTTAGCACCCCGCTATATCAAATCACCCACCTACCACTTAGAGTCTCGCTGTGCATCTCCTCTCTTCACCCAAGTGTCTCCAAATAAAGATGGTTTCAATCAATCAGCAGGCTAAGCTAATCACAAAACTAAATGGAAACAGCTGGCCTGGGTGGCAAAGTGACTGGAGTGCTCAGTCACAGTGCAATGAGATTAGACACGCTGATGTCATCCCTTGAGCGAGACAGAGATGGAGGCAGAGCAGGGGTACACACACAGTTGAGGTATGGTGGAATCTTTTATTTATCTTTTATGGTGACCCGTTTTACACTTTTTTGGCCTTTCTGACTTCCTGTCTGAAGTCAGTGTCACATAGTGTCTGATAGCTCTTGACTGTCGACGGAATGCAGCTCTGCTCCAAATTGGAAGAGGAGAGGGATTTCTTATGTGGACGTAGAGGACTGACACATGCTTAAGAATGACTGAGAGAATAAAGCGTGTCAATGAAGATGAAATTCCACGCCAGTCGTGGGGCGCGTTCCAAATAAAGGGGAAGAGTTTTTGTCATGTTGCGTTTATCATGTAGGGCGGCAGTCACACATATTTTGTGGGAATCAGTGTTCAATGCATTTTCCTTTGATGGGTGGCAGATTTGACTCAAGAGCAAGCTATGCTGCAGAGAGACATCTGGGAAGTGCTAATAGAATGTTCTACTTGAGGCACCCACCTCAAGGTGAGGTCAATGTTATGTTAGCTGCACTCCTTACTTGATAATGCAATACTACAGAGCCAGAAAATTGAATGTTCACTCCAGTTACCCTGACCTTGACCTCAGAGACATTCCAAGAATACAAAACCAGGTGGATGAGGAAGCATGGCAGATTGATTTCTGCACATCAATGATTGTCATTTGCCAATTGCCGTTTCCAAGTCTATTAGTCACTGATCCAACTGACTTTTCCATAGTTGCATTACACAAAAAACAGTCCGGGGGGTCAGGTTAAGTTCATGTGAATCCTAAGTAACAAAAGGACTTATTTCCTTCCTTAGGATCTATTAATGTGTTCAAATATCATGAACAAATGCATGAATTTGCTGCTTCTGCATCCATCTATGAGTTAATTTCATTTTAAGAATCACCCATAGCTTAGAGAATATGTTGAATATTAGTAATACATGTCAATGAAATTCTACCATGAGACAAGGAAAATGACTGTGTGAATATGGGACTTTCCAAATTTGCTGAAATTGTTTAATCATGAGTTGGTTAGCACATAGTATGCCTTAAAAGCAAATACGCACACACACACATACACACACTGACACACAATACACTACAAGTAGTTTTCACATTGCAATTCGGTTTACATCAACACCAGAAAACATACAATTTCTCTTTATATTTAGCACAAGAAAGTATTTTTTAAGGGAAGGTCTTTAGTAAGGCATAATCTCAAAAGCAATGAACAAAAGCAACCAAAAGCAAGATGGCCTACGTGATGAATAAGCGCTTGTATCTGTGAACACACACTCTATTGGCAGACAATCAGAGAGTGAGGTCCGGAGTGAGGTATTGCGCAAGCACAAGCAGTATTCCAATGCAATTTTGGCTCAACTTGAGCATGAAAACAAAACAGATTCACAAAGGAGAGAACAAACGTATGGTACTACAAACACCATGAAACGAAACAGATTTCAGGCCAAAACACAATACACTGCACTGTTGGTTTATGAGTCTAAAACTAAAATCAAACTGACACATAAAATACTAATACAACAAGGACGACAAACCCATCAGAAAAGCTGCATGACTGGGCCGTGTCAAAGCCATAGAGGTAACACTGCTGGACCACCTCTGTGAGTATCACACACAAACGGTCTGAACTCATGCTGATGAGGCCTAGAGCTCTAACAGACACTCGGTCTCTCTGCTTTGTGCTTTTTATCACCCCTCATCCCTGTCTGCTGCTACATCCTTAAATGCTTTCACTCTTATACTTTTCCAGACAGAATCATACCGGCTTCTTTTTTTTCTGCAGTCAAAATCTCAGACAATTCCCAAGGTGGCTGTAAAGAGAGGAAACATGAAACATAGCCTTTGTAGGGATTAGTTGGCCGGTTTTATAACATGGCTACGCCCTTCTGCTCATATCGCTGTGGGATTCTCATAATCCCACATTTCCCACTCGGTTGGAACCTCTTATATGATGATCCAAAGACAGTGTTCAAAATAGGAAGTAGGTAATCACCTCTGCCATTTTAATCAACATTAATGACTGATGAACTTGTTTCCTTGTCATACTTTTGCGTCCCAGAAGTCACTTCATTTCCAGCTTTCTTTTAAATCAACCAATGCTTGTCTTCTGGGCGTAACAACCTGTCATTACAATTAATTTCACAGTGCAATTTTTCATTCTGCTTGTCAGTTATCCAATTTGCTCCTTTGAGAGGAAATCCCCTCCAGGTGTCATCAATATTTTAACATGACTTAGTTCATGAAGAAGGGTTCACTGTATTTATTCACTGTCCTAATGCCCTTGTCAGGGAATACTGGGGGGTGGGTTGTTGATCCAGTCATAGCGTGGTGGTCCGTGAGGTACAGGTCCCATTACGGAATACCATGTCTGAGGCCATGCACTCCTTGGGGAAGTCCTGGGGCCCCAGGGTGGCCTGACGCTTGAGGGCCACGGCACAGTAGTCCACCTGTTCAGCGTCCAGTCCAGTCTCTAGCCAGCGGAAGCAGACAATGCGCTGGAAGGAGCGGCGGAAGTTGTCCGAGACGAAGCCGTAGAGGATGGGGTTGGCGCCGCTGTTGGCGTAGCTGAGAATCACAAAGAGCTGCGTGATCATGGGGTCGGGTGGCCGGCGGAAGACGCTGACCAACTGCACGATGTAAAAGGGCATCCAGCAGATGACGAAGACGGCCACCACCAGCAGCACCATGCGTGTGATCT
Source organism: Tenualosa ilisha (assembly GCA_015244755.2). NCBI lineage: Eukaryota > Metazoa > Chordata > Actinopteri > Clupeiformes > Clupeidae > Tenualosa > Tenualosa ilisha. Next base: position 495,758 of record PYXC01000091.1, on the reverse strand, counting down.
TCTTCTCCGAGCGCCGGCGCTGCAGCCAGCCAGCCTTGAGGCCCACGGCGCGCATGCGCACCACGATCAGGCAGTAGCACAGGCAGATGGCGGCCACGGGCAGCAGGAAGCCCAGCAGGAAGGTGTACACCACAAACACCTCCGACCACGAGGCTTCGGGCCACAGGAAGTTGCAATCCACGCCGCCGTCAGCCGCAGGGACGGTGTCGGCGAACACGATGATGGGCATAATGACGAGCAGCGAGAGCCCCCACACGCACACGTTGACCACCTTGGCCACGGTGGGCCGGCGGTATCGCGCCGCCTTGATAGGGTGCACCACGGCGATGTAGCGGTCCACGCTCAGGACAGTCAGGCAGAAGATGCTGGTGAACATGTTGATGCCATCCACGCTCAGCACCAGGCGGCACATGAGTGAACCGAAGGGCCAGTGGTGCACGGCCGCTGACGTGGCCAGGAACGGCACGCTGAGCATGAACAGCTCATCGGCGATGGCCAGGTTCAGGATGTAGATGTTGGTGGCCGTTTTCATCTTGGCATACTTGAGGATGACGTAGATGACCATGGCGTTGCCTGTCACGCCCACGCAACACACCAGCGCGTAGATGGACGGGATGATAATCTTGCTGGCATCGGGTCTGGCTCATAGTCCTCGTAGTCGGCGGTGCCGTTCAACGGGAAACCTGTTGGGTAGGCGTTATAACCGCTACCGTTAAAGCCCAGCACGTCCATCGCTTCTACGGGCCGCTCTTTAACAGGATTAAAGCAAATATAGGCTCACTTGATCCAGGCTGTCTGCAGAATAATCAGTCTTGTAAGCAACTTTATTTACTGTGGGAAAGTACAGGTCTACGTGGCTCACAGGGTCCATGTCAGTCCTTTTCCTCACAGTTCAAAACTGACAGGGACTAGGATAGGATGAAATATTTAAACGTTTACTTTACTGATTCTTCACTTCTCTATGTTCCAGATGAACCCCAGAAGAAACTGTATTAACCGGAGACCTTGGGATTCCTGCTTTTTTCGGATCTATGCAGAGTTCAATTGACTCCTGTAAGGAGCGTAAAAAAACAGTATCCTTGGAATTAAGTGGAGCGGCTAATCAATTGCAGACAGCAGACTATGAACCAACCTCATCTGTTGAACAGTCCTTGCGGTACCCTGTTTCCATTCAATAACAAACCTTGAGATTTTTTAGCCCTGTGTGTGTGTATGTGTTTCCAGCAGGTGCGCCTCCCTCATAGGCGTCTTTTGTGTTTGAAACAAGGGCTTGGCTCGGCGGAGGGTCAGGCTAAAACACACACTCCTTGGCAGCTAGAGAGCATTCCTTTCCCCCTCCACCAGGGGTGTTTGCCTTGCGCCTCCAGGAATCACAGCTTTAGAGTTGGCCTTCGAGTGTACCGCGTCCTCGGAATTCCCCCCCAGTGGTGACTCGCTGTGGAAAAGATGATAGACGCTCCATCCAAATTTGGATGCCGTGGTGTTGAAAAACGTGCTGTAGGAGAGACAGTCATTTTGTTGCCATGGAGGAATGGTCCACTTTTCACCTCTGCGGTTCAGGCTTTAGGTTGTTCAGCAATTCCTCTTGTTCTCCCACATGAACTGACCTGTAGAGACGAGGAAATAAAGCAGAGGAAAGACATGCATGGGAATTAGAAATAAGAGATGCTCATCAGCATGACTCAGGTAAATAGCCCCGAGCTTTCATTGAGTTTTCACTGGAAAGGTGTCATTTACATACTAATTTGCATGATTAATGCTCATCCCTTCCCCCTAACTCCCATTTGCATTTCAGAGCTGTGTGGTGCAGAAAGGATGAATTTCAAATGAAAACAATAGAACTCTAGGATAAGATATGGAGTTTGTGGATTGAGTAGAGTAATGGGCTTCAGAGAGTGATAGAGAGAGATCAGTGTGTGGGATTCCTCTGGGTTAAGACAGAGAGACTACAGCAGACATTGTTTCCCAAAACCTCTTTCCCCCTGTGCCTCCCCTCACGACTGTGCAGAGGAGTCAAGAGGTCAGCTCAGCCACCGCTCAGATGGCGTAACAAAAGGCAGGTGGGCTGCTTGAGTCTCTTGCATGTATATGAAAACAAACACACACACACACACACACACCAGGCTGAAGCAATTAGGAACATGCCAGGCTGTCACAAAGCTATCCTCGCACAGTCATGTTGCTTGTACCGTCTGCAGCCTTTCATCCCCCAACTCTCACCACCAACCCCCCTGCCTCATCGACACACACACACACTCACACATCTCCTGCCTCCATTTCAATCCCCACATTTCTTGCCACCCAATTAGCTGTGGTATGCAATGCAGAGCGGCACCTTTTACCCACTTCCATGTTTTGATGGCGAGACATAAACCACTTGGAATGAAAAGAGAAGGGAGGGAGAAAGGCCGGGATGAATAGAAAACAAACATGAAAAAAGGAAGCGTGTCTCCAGCCAGATGGGTGATGACAAGAGGGGACGGGAGGGGGAGCGCTAACGCTCTTGCACGCCCGTGCTGTCTGTCCACATTTCATTCCCCTTTGCTTTGGCCTTACGGCTAATTTCGGCACCATTAAGTTAGCACTTGTGCCAAACTTGCTGAACCAAAAATTCAGGGGGCCAGGCATCTTTCAGAGAGGCAGCTGCCATGGCTGGCATGGCTGGAATGCAAAACATGCCATTAAAGGTGCCAATGATACACCTCTGGAAGGATGGAGGGGTAAATTTTGTCCCTGGCACTCACACACACACAGCTATTGCGTATGGGTGTAATAGATTATTTTGAAAGTGAGACAGCAAGTTAAGCAAAGGAGAAAGACAGAGCGCAGAGTGCTTGAGCTGATACCTCATCTTTCATTTAACCACCATCCACGCTATCCAGATCCCGTGCTGCAATCCTTCTGGGGAAATAAGGCTCAAGGAGAAGTGGGCAATGAATGAGACCATGGAGGAGGAGGAGGTTGGGGGGGGCAGTTAATTTCTTTTTCTTTGCTCTTGTCATTTTTTGTTTGTTAAGAAGAGTGTGGACAGCCAATTTAGAAAGTGTCTGACATCCAGATACAGCCCTGACAGCCATGGTAAGGCTTCATCCACACATCCCACCCATGGTCAAGGGACAGAAGGAAGGATTGTGACGGGCGCTGAAGATGCCGCTTGCCACTGATAAGGTGGGCAGCACAGCGCCACACAGTTTGCTTTTGTTATTGCTGATCAATATCTTGGCAGCTCTGCACGAGTTATTGTTTTCTGTTTGGGGGGCGTGAGGAGGTGGCATGGCCTTTTAATATTGGCCCTTCCGCTCCAGTCAGATTGCTTCTTAACTGTGGGATAACCTGTAGAGGCGAAGAGCCACATATGAAGCTTCATATCCACATGACCGCTTTTGTCAAAACTCGTCCCCATATCACGTCTAGTCATCGGCAGCCATTCATAAGTCCTCATCAGTCTGTCTGGAGGAGATGGAGGCAACCCATCAGACAGTGACTGACAGATCCCTCATGAAGAGATGCTCAAAGGAAGCCAAAGAGGGCACAGCATTCAGAGCTGCTTTTTAGAGAAACCAGCATTTACTTTTTTAATGCCACTGCTGCTATTTTCTAGACAGGAAATCTTGAAGATTGTGTAAGATAAGTTTTGAGTCTTTCAGGTGTCATTATGCTTGACATCAATATTTTTTCAGTAGTTTTTATATTTACTGGGCCATTGATGTGGAATTTTGACCAGACTTTAGATCAGGGCACCCATTAGATTAAAACATATCCCATGAATAAAGGCATATGGTTAACACTTTATAAGGCCCTATTCATTAGAAAAAACATATTTTAATAATGAATTTACCCTACCTACCCTACCCTAACATCAGCCACGTTAGTATATTTTGATGGACTACAAAGATTTTTTTCTTACAAAGGTGTCACCTTCCCAACCCCATTGCTGCAATCCATGTCAGTGTAAGTACCACCCAGTACCACCAAGGGGCCATTATCTAAAAGTGGAGGAATCACCAGACCATCAGACACAATCTGGAGCTCTTTGAAAGACGTCTGATCAGTGTCCCTAGGATATTCAGAAGAGTAGCTCAAGAGTCAAGGAACACCCAGGATTATGAAGCAACTGGGTCATCTGTTACAGATGGAACAATATGCAGTGACTTACAATGTGCAATATTCTACATGATATATGCTACCTTACAATGTATCAATGGTTTGCATATGCTAAAAAGTCATAGGCATATTCAGTAAGAGTGAATTGGAAATTGCTCAAAATTCTTGTTGCTTGTAACGGGGAACTAGATGACTCCTTGATCCATAGCTAAAGGGGTAAACAGAACACTGTGTATCAGGAAGTGGGGAGAGTAGGAAGTGAACTTCTTGCCTATATAACACTAGGGAGAGTGAAGGAGTCGATAGCAAATGAGCAATTCCCTGGATCCCCAAAATGAGTGATCTAGTGTACGTCAGGGAGAAATGAGAATAATGAGAAAAAGAAAACAAGAGTAGGGTGATAAAAATGAGAGCATTCTTTGGATTCTTCAGCAGACAGGCAGTATTCCAGAGAGACACGGAATGGAAAAATGAGAGGTGGCACAAAAATGTAAGACTGAGAGAAAGACAGATGGAAACAAACTGGATGACTGAGTTAAACTAGAGAGATGGAGACAGGGAGAAGAGTGGAGATCTGGAGAGAAGAAGAGAGGGAAGGAGAGGGTAGGAGAGAGAACTAGGGATGGAGAGAGACGGGAAGACGGGAGAAGTAAGTCTCAGCTGGACAATCTTGCACATAAATGCTGAAGTGAATTACGGAAGTGGAGGAAGCCTTGGCCTGCCAGAACAGCCAGTCTAGAGGGGAGAGAGAGAGGGATAGAGAGAGGGAGGGAGAGAGAGGGAGGGAGAGGCCCTCATCACTGACATTCAGTGTGTAGTGCCAGCCTCTATTCTCTCGCTTGGCATATTGACGTTAATATTGCATTCTGACCCATGCAATCATACTGAATATAAGTGAAATGGAAAACACTGTAATTTATGCATTGAGATTCTAAGACTATGGCATTCTATTAGTTATACCTGTCCCATGTTCTATAATCAGTCTCATATAGCTTAGGGGACCTGAAGATGTCCAGGACAACATGATGTATATTCATCACCCTATCATTATGTAGGTAAGGCTTGGATCACAAATACAAACATGTTTTGTTTGTCTACTTATGAATCCTCATGAATGGCACTGAAGAGAGATTGAGAGAGAGAGAGAGAGAGAGAGAGAGAGATGGCTTAAAGTCCCAAACTGGAGGAAGAAAACAAACACTTGAGTCAACTCATTGTGAAATTTCAACAAACATATCAAATCATCAACAATGAGTCAAGCTAACCACAGTGGTTTTGGGAGGAGGGAAGCCAGAGTATGTGTGTGTGTGTGTGTGTGTGTGTGTGTGTGTGTGTGTGTGTGTGTGTGTGTGTGTGTCTGCCTGTCTGCCTGTGTATGTGTCTGCCTAGTGGGGATGGAGGTGAGGGGGGCAGGTAGCGTTAGGGGCAGAGAGCCTCCTGGTGGTTTGTTGTGGAACTCTGCCCCAACACACACACACACACAATTTGTCACATGTGATTGTGTTGTTCTGCAAAGGTTACCAGTATAATGCATGTTTAATGGCCTGTTTAAATGTCACAGTTAGTGATTAATATATTTGTGGCAGTTATTTGCTATTGAGGCCTTTCATTGATACACCAAACCTGAACACAAACATTCAAGAAATGTAATTTAGCTCCCCTTAACTCATTTATAAATCACCAATGGAAATTTAAATTGTCCCAACTCACTGCAGAGCCCCAAGCCTGAACCTCCTCTATATTTTAATATCTGTTGGCCTTTCTGCTTTGCCTTGGTATATAACACTGTAAAAATTGTGCATTTTATTAAACAAAATCGGGACAGGAGAGAACCATATCAGGGAAAGAGAGAGAGGGAAAAAAAGTGTGATAGAAAGATGGAGTGTAATCGACCAGGGCAGACTTTCAATGAGGCTGAGGGTTTGTGTAATGAGCATCCTGAAAAAAATTCATTTTTAATTAATATGTTTTTCCCCTTTATTCCCTGGGGTAAATAAATGTGCAGACATTTTCCATCGGTCCCCACAGTGGTCAGGGCTTATCAGGATGAGAGAGAGATGCAGCTCCCTCTCAGCCCTTTGGCACAGACACTCCAGACTGACATGGCATTGTGGTGTGTGTGTGTGTGTGTGTGTGTGTGTGTGTGTGTGTGTGGTGTGTGTGTAGGCTTTCGAGAGTTGTGTGTCTGTAGATGTCTATGTGTGTGTGCAGGAGTTTAGCAAGTATGTGTGTATGTGTAGAGAGAGAGAGAGAAAGAAAGAGAGACAGAGAAAGAGAGAAAGTGAGAGAGAGAGAGAGAGAGAGAGAGAGATCATGTGTGATATTACATTACGCTTTTGGCTCCCCATCCTTCTTGCCATCATCACCTCAGAGATTAGCAAGGGCCCACTTTCCCTCTCTGCCTCTCTCACTCCATCATTCCCCCTCCATCCTTCTATTTTTCTCTCTCTCCCCCACCCCTCTCTCTCCTCTGCTACAGCCATTTACTAAAATCACTGCAGTGTCTGTACCGGGCGATGAAAGTCACTGAGGCTTCACTGCACACTGAGGAGAGCGGCAGCAGCAGCAGCAGCAGCAGCAGCCCTATCACTGCTTTGTCGGCTCCATTAGAGCCACTGCAGATTCCCCCTCCATCCGCAAGGCCACTGAGTCAGGCAGCCCCTCAGGCATAGGAGCCTGCAGGACATGGGACACTACCTCCCCCATCCCCAGCCAATGACCACACACACATACACACATGTTTACCTCCTCTGGTCTAACCATAATCTGTTTGCCCATAAACACACCACAGAGTCAGTGAATGCTGCGGAAAAAACGAATAAAATGGAAATCAAAGAATGAAGTCAAAATTGTTCAGAATGTCTCATAATGATTTTTCATGTTTGAAAATAACATGTACATTTACAGCGGAACGATTTTTGTTTTGGCTCCTTGTAAATTATTGAAGGAGTGTGTGACCAAAACAAAATCTTTCTCACCACACACAGAGAGGGCTATTTGTCATTTCCATGCAACATATAATGTGGAACTGGTGGTAGGGTGAAGGGAGAAGAAAGTGCTTGAAAACTGCACATTTGAGAGGCTCACTTGAGACTATGCTTTGTGGAGAGACTAAGAGGTCTTCTGTGAGGTGAAAGGTTAATCGGTGATATGAGTGAATCCGTTGAAAGATTGCTTCTGTGTGGGATAACAAGACATGTCTAGGCAGAACAATATTGAAGCTGTTTCTTTGTAATTCATATTTTCTGGGCTCTGACTATTGTATGCCTCCCATTGTGTCTCATATTTACTACTTTGGGGTTCCAGTCAAAAATGTCTGTCAAGTTGCACTCTCCCTTGCAGAGTTGATCGTTTTTTTGTCTTTTCCTTACAACTTCAACAAACTACAATTAAGCTCATTCAACATGTTCATCATAAGACCTTCTAAAAATGGCAAACATAGCAGCCACATTCATTACTATGTAGCTTGTATTCTGCATGATTAATGTCGATAAGGAGAAACTGGATAGAGTTCTCGAAATCATTGCAAGAATTCATGACAACTTTGCCATCTCACATCAGTGTTAATCAAGAGATGAAAGCTGCAGCCTCCACATAAACACAGAGCTTTGAAACACTGGCTTTGAATAGGTCTTGTGCTGGTAGAACAGGTTTTCTGCATTGTGACCAGTGGAACATAATGTTACTGAAGAAGAGTAGAGACACTTAAGGCCACAGTGACCTAAGCAGCGGATTGGACATGCTGTTTGTGTCAATCAAATGTCAAAGCCAAAGGGAGGCAAGATGATTCGTGATCTACCCACACCACTATTGTGATCTAATGGTTGACTGCAATCAACATGCTTGGCACCCCTGGTATGTACCTGGTTATGGTCAAGAGCGGATTTAAAACCCTCTAAGCAGTGGTGTGAAGACAAGTGTGTTTCTTCATCCACACTTTCGTCCTTTTACTCAGCTCTCTGTCAATGAGCTTACATTAGAGATATTTTTTCCAGAATTTGCCATGACAATTGTCCATGAAATTGCTGTCTGCCACTCTAGCCTATCGTATGGCATTCCCGTCTATCTGTATCTATGATTCCATGCTTTAGAAGTCTTCCAGTATCTGCAGAAACTGATAACAAACCATGAGCAAACTTGCTGGAATGAAGACAAGACCATTGTAGATCGTGTTGAACATAGATCTATGGTAAAAGCATTGTCAGATGGGTGTCTTGTCACCCTGTCTCCATTTTTCTTGTGGGTGCCACATGCACAGGGGAGCATTACATCTTCATCTTATTTCTCCTTTCCTGTGTCTGTGTGTGTGTGTGTGTGTAAATTCAGTCTGAGTGCATTAATATTCCCCATTCATTCCATAGGCAAGAATCTTATGATTAAAGCTTGAAGATGAGAAGAGGTCAAATAAATAATTCATCGAGACAAAAAGGCTTCCTTCCAAATCCCTCTAGGGCCTTTGAGAAGTCACTCTTTCTCTGTCTTTGTGTGTGTGTTTCCCACTCATTTATACATTTTTCACTTTATCTTTGTTTATTTTTACTTTTGTGAGAAACTGTGTGCCCGAGTAGTTCTCTTCCACAGGTTCCACGGGATCTCCACTCCTGGGAAGGGCACCAGTGTGTGTGTGTGTGTGTGTGTGTGTGTGTGTGTGTGTGTGTGTGTGTGTGTGTGTGTGGACACTGACAGTTCTGGGACCGTACTTATGTCAGACCATTTTTCATTTGAGAAAAGGTCAATTGATTGGTTTTACTGGGCAGACCACGAGCAGTGTTTTTTTTTTTTATGATATTGGAAGATGGGTCATTGACTTGTCTGGAGGTGCCTGGCATGAATATGAGGCTCTGAATATGTGTGCTCAAGAAATGGCAATATTTTGAGTAGGTTCTGATAGGTTCACACAGTGGACATTTCTGGAAAAGGCAGTAAATCTAGAAAGCCTCTGTGATGCCTTTCGTGTTTATTTTCCTGTTTTGTGTCTCTTCAGGTTTTTGTCTTCACTCAGTCTCATGCACACACTCTGTCCTTTTTTATCTCCCTCTCTTCTCACAAATATGGCAGCATGTCAGCAACAATTCTTTCATGTGGTTCTGGGCACATCAGCAAGCTATTTGAAGAGGATATGGGTGCTTGAACATGTCACAGGGGAACCCAGCGCAACTAAAGGGAGAAAAATAAAATCCTCAAAAACTCTGCAAAGAAATCCCATTACTGATGTCACTGCTGTCCTCCTCTGAGAGATAAATGCTACAAGGGCAGAAATCCATTACCCAGCATACCACGGGAGAGATTGCAGTGGGAGCAACATGCTCAGATGCCCTTGCCACGGCCCGTAACAGAAGATCATTACACACTGTTTAATATGCCCGCTCTGCAAGAGGCATGTCAATGTGGTGAGGAGCTCTCTGGTCATCTCTCACACTTCAGGGGAGAGAGACCATCTGCTTAATAAAACACTCACATCAACACGGCAGAGACTCCTTAGAAATGCCTTCGGTTTGAAATAATTAATTACATTTGAAGAGTTCAGATGCAAAACCCTCTAAGTCCCTCTAAGTTTTACAGATCGGTAATATAAGGGGGGTAGTTTGGTTAAAAGTTGGTCAAATCATGGTAACAACTCATAACAAGTCATTACTGAAAATAACTGAGTAATTACTGCCTAATTTTATGTTTTTTTTCAATACAATAAGCCACTATTTGTAGTGGTAATAAGTCTAACAAAATGGTAATAACAAGGAATTACTTTGTTGTTATGGTGAGATTTGATGTTAAGATTAAGTCATGAAATAGGAAGAAGTGTCAGTACCATTACCAGAAAATACACAGGATCAGGGCTATAAAATACATTTTTGCCTGTTTAAATTTTACTACAGTGTAATAGCCACACCAAAAACATGATAAATCAGCATTAACATTGCTAAAAGTCTTAGATGAAAGTAAATATCTGTAGTTCACAAGATGATGCGAATATTATGCTAATTAGCATTAGCTAACTTTTCTTAAATCCACAAGCTCAAACACTTTCTCTCTCAGACACATAGCGCCCTTTGGATTCTTCAAAGCTTGTTTTTTTGGCATTCCACCCCAAGCCATTGATAGGAATGGAGGCTGTGACTGATGAGGTCATGTGTCCATCTTCTGGCATCTGTCACAGACTGGATGCCAGTGAATGCTGCGTGCTCAAGAGAGTTTGGCCAATGCAGGTGGAGGCTGTTGCCAAGCATTGGCATCACTGCTTGCTGTTGGCGCACTGGGCCTGTAGCACAGAATATGGAGGGAGGCTGTGTGGTGGTTGCACTCTGATGTACCACAAGGCTCTCTCTCTCTCTCTCTCTCTCTCTCTCTCTGTGTGTGTGTGTGTAAAAGAGAGAAAGACAGAGAGTTTGACAGAAATTGTTTGTTTATGACTACGTGTATGCCAATATATTTTTGCCATTAGCATGAGAGGGAGATGAATATGTGTTTATGCCGACGATATGCACACATATTAGGATGGCCTGCAGCTAAATTTTAAATAGACAGATCCTGCATACAATCACATCTTGACGTGAATCATGAGCACATTTGCCAGTACATATTCCAGTAGGAAATGGTGGCTCTGCATAAGTCTCATCTGTGAAATGAGTCATACGTTTAAATGAGCAGATTAAACAGCGAGGTATATACCAAAGAGCCCAGAAAAATGTAGATATAACATGAACAAATCACTTGACCAGGATCTCCCAAACGTAGACACTAACCCTGTCTTCCTCTGTTTGCTGTCAAACCCTTGTCACAGTCACCCCACCTCTGACCACATCAGAGTCCAGCCTTTCTGTCTGCATGAAATACCTGTTGCAGACGGGGTCGTAAACTCACGGCAGCGTGACTGGCTAACAAAGCAGCGGGTCTCCAGCTGATTACAATACAACTTCAGCAGCAGTCATCCGTGAAGTGCAAGACTCGACCTCCCTGCTAAGGACAGCAGATGCCGATCGGGTTGCTTGAGACCCTCCTTTGAGGTGCCCCTCACACAAATTGAACTGGTTCAATTGTTTCCATTCGGTTCAGTGTGACACAGTGAACAGACTGATACAGGGCGAACCACTGTCTCTCTGTGGCTTCTGACATGTTAGTATATGTGCGCATGTGTGTGCATCATACCAGATACTGTTAAGCATCCTAATCTCAGAGCTTGCGGTCTCTCTCTATCTATCTATCTATCTATCTCTCTCTCAGCAAGAGAGATAGATATGCTGTCATCAAGACCTTAATTAGTTCAGTAATTCATAGCTAAAACTTAATTAATGGAGGGAGAACTATTGTTTTCTGTTGCTCACACCTCTATGAGAATAACATATAGTAAGCAAATTAGATCATCAACAAGTCAGATGTGGACTGCATATGCCTGCAAGTCAAAATCACCTCGAACAGCCCAAGATTGGCACTCTGTGATAGGTCATTCAAACTGAGCAGAGACCTCACAATAGAGTTTGGAATGATTGTTAACGGCCTTGAAAATCAAGACATTTGCCCAATTAGAATTGATACAACACTACTATATGCACTTAACACCCAACCATTCTTAGAGTGTTTGCTGATAGTGTGTTACTGTCAGCATCAACCTTGATTGAGTGATCAACCTTGTTTAAACTCTAGCTGAAGCTCTCACAGAAGTTAATGCACAATGACTACATAGTGGAGGGGAGAAAATAAGAATCCTGTTGATGCAAAGAATACCTTTAAAGGAAAACTCTGGAGTCAATTAGTCCATATCCCTGGTCTTTGAGGCTGCCTAGTGCTGTCGGTGGTATCTGAGCGTCAGCTTTTGGAACAACGTAGACCGAATTTGCCAACTGGCAGCTAACACTCATCAGATTCAGGCCTGAGAAAATAAAACTTTCATGCCCTCAGTTAGCATTGTCTGCCATTGCACCAAATTCTGTCGGTCTCATGCCTACCAACAGTATCTGGCAATGTGAAATATCAGGGCTACGGGTTGATTCACTCTGGATAATCCCTTTCAGTCCTATCACAAAGGTCCATAAATTGCCTTCTGTTGTTTCCATGACTGGAGGTGTTTTCTTGTATCTGGTTGTTTTTTTGCGCACATTTACATGGCCAAACTGTTACGTGGCTTTACAGTTTTATCAGTGATATCATGATTCATACAGGTTTTTTGCTGGGCAGGGATAAAGCAAATGTACAAAGCCCTTGACTTCTGCGGTGTACAGAAACCGAATTAAAATGTTATGCACTGGTGGTGTTGCAGTGATGTGTATGCATGTGTCTCTGCCTGTGCGAGTGTGCATGCGTGTGATGCACTCTGTCCACACTGTCACAACAGCATATGCTCATGCATGTATGAAATACCCTTGATCCTCTGAACGACTCCTGCCTGAATTCAGCCAGAGACAAAGTGAATGACCAGAAGCAATAGAAAAAAAGTACAATCCCTCACTGAAATGAATCCAATGGAGTATGTAGTACTTCACACACTCCACACACAGAACACACAACAAAACCAAACGAAAACCGAATTTCAATGATTTCATTAGTCCTCTTTGTTTTCCCATTGTCACCTAACACAGTCATTGCTGATGATTTTGAACTTACTCTAAACAACATGAGAACAGCCTGAGACAGGATCAGAAAGCATCTCCGGGGTGAGACAGTAATAAAATAGACCCTTACCATATGCCATGTCAGTAGTTCATGTTGTGCGCAGCCAGAAGGAGCAGTCCAGTCATGCTGAAGAAGTGATGGGAAGGAAAAGGTTTTTCTTGGTTCTGATAGAGTGGAGAGAAGATGAGGAGGAGCAGAGGAGCGATAGCATCCCTCTATGTTGTTCTCTCCTCTCTCCACTCTCCCTGTGATCCTCCCATCCTCAGCAAGCGTGTGGCGGACTCCTCAGCTGTGTTGCGCGCGCTCTCCCTCTGTTTCTCCCTCTCCCTCCTATGCCTCTCTCTCTCTCGCTCTGGTCCTTTCTCTTCCTCTACCTCTCTCTTTCTCAGTGTTTTTTATTCTCTGTTTTGCTTTCTCTATCCCTCTCTCTCTCTTTCTCCTGCTCTCTCTGTCCCTCTCTTTCTCTGTTTGAGACCTGTCACACTCTGCTGCTGTCGTGCGCTGCGTCTCTCCCTCTCTCTCACTCGCTTGCTCAACCACTCCAGGGTGCCGCTCTCTTTCTTGATCTCTCTCTCTCACTCTCAAAGTCCCTCTCTCTATCTTTCCTTTCTGTTCTTTCTTTCCCTGACTCTCTTTCTTTTCCCTCTTTCTTCTTCTCTCTTCTTTCTCTCCTTCTCTCTTTCTCCTTCCTGTGCCTCTGCCAATCTTTACTCTTCTTACTGTAAGTGATTTAGATCTTGATTACTCTGCATCTGAGCGTCAGCCTCCTGAGGAATGATAGATTACTCCCCACTGTGTGCGGTGCAGCACATCACAAACAGGTTTGTTCGCTCTTTCCCTGTCTCTCTCCTCCCCTTTTCTCTCTCTCCTTCTTTCTCCTCTGCCTTTCTCTCTCTGATTGTTCTGTCTGTCTGTCCCCCCTAACAAAGACTGCTTGATCTTTCTCATATTCACATCTTCAAGTCTTGCTCTTCTCTCGTGCTCTCCATAACTCTCTCAGTGTATGTCCAGATATTAAGTCTCTCTCTTTACAACCCCCTCTCTGTGACTACTCCTCATGCTGACAACAAATTTGGCTGCTACAGCATTAACAAAAATCTAATTTGGCTGCATTAAAAAATCCAGATTGTGTTATTTTTTGCGATGTGCACCTGCTGTCCAGCTCTTGGTAGTGCAGCTCTTCTTCTCTGCTGCTGGATTAATGTTTTTAAACTCTTCTCTCCGATTATTTGCCTTCTTAGAAACCAAACACATTAACTCAGTGTGTCTGTGTGCTGGGAATAATTTACAGGATAAAGCTACATAGTAAGAACATGTTTGTGATCCTGTTTGGAAAAACCTCCGTCCCTTCCTCCTCCAGCTCCCTCCACATATGTAAGTCATGAATGATTAATTTCACATGGAAACCATACAATTATTTACTATTTGATTGTCTCACAGACAAGTCTGTATTTATTCTACAGTATGTCAATATTTTCTGTGTTTGAGTTTAATCAGTCTTAAGAAGTCTGTAAAGTCTTCAAAAAGGGTTGCGCTATGTAAGTTGAAGAGTACAGTTTGTTTATCTGTACTTGCAAATGAAAGTCAGGGATAGTGCCGTCATCTCTCATTTCTATATAGAGTCTCATGTCTGCTGTCAAGATTTGCTGCCCGTGCTTTGAATCTCCTCTGAAAAGTTGATTGAAGTGGTTGAAAGTTGTTATGTAGTATGTAGTGTGTCAAACTGCATACTAAGAAGCTCAACTAAGATTTGAAATCACTGAGAATCATCTATGCTCCCTTTAAGTGCTTCACTTTGATGATTGAAGTACATATATAAAGTTAGTGGGCCAAAGCCTGAGGCCTTTGAGGGCAGCCAGATGCGCTCACAGCAGGTCATCACTGCTCCCATCTATTTTTCACCACTGACTTTTTAGGACATGGTGGACAGGAGCCTGCTGCATGCCCTACCTGTGTTTATGTGTGTGTGTGTATGTGTATATGTGCAAGTGTGTGTGTGTTTGTGTGTGGTGTGTGCATTTGTGTCTAGGTGTGTGAGAGAGGCGTTGTCTTTACCCGCTACATGGACTGCTTTGAATCTCCAGTGAAGTGTAGTTTTCACAGCAGGGGGGGCGTGAGGGAACTTTAGTGATAAGAATCCAGAAGAGAGAGGTGATTGCTTTTTCTCTTTCTCTCTCTCCCTCAGACTCCCACTCTTTCTGTCTCTCTCTTTCTCTTTTTCTCTCCCTCATTCTCCCACTCTTTCGGTCTCTCGCTCAGTTTGACTGACTGGAACACAAAGTTCCAGGACTCTGATTCAGTCGAAAGCAAAGGTTGTGCTGGTATGTGCGTGTGAGAGAAAAACAGCAAAAAATACAAGAGGGTGTGTGTCTGTGAATGTGTGTGTATGAGGTTGCAAACGACAAAATGAAAGGGGAGAGGAGAAAAGAGACTTTGAGTGGAAGTCAAAGAACAGTCTGCACTGAAGAAGTCTGTAGGAAGAAACAACTTAATGTATCTATCTATTCATTCTCTCTCTCTCTTTCACACACACACACACACACATATCATAGTAGTCACTTCTGATACCTCTTCTGATCATCTCATAAAGGGTGAAGTCTGGATGCATAACCAAGGTAATCCTATGCAGTCCTAGCCACGTTAGTGTCGCCTAGTGCTCCCACTCAGTTACTCATTTAGCTCCATCTCTGATCAGGGAGCTAGCCCTAAGCTTCTCTGAGTTGTGTGGGCCATTCAGAACAGAGGGAAGGCTGAAAGCGATAACATTAAATTCAAACAGTGTGTTCCAACTAGGGAGACCACCTGTCCAACTTTATGTTGTACAGTACAGCAATTTTACCCTTTGTCCCACGTCACGCAAATTGAACAGTCTGTCCACCTTTGTATTGGACCCAGCTTCACGGAAAATAAAAACACAGACATGTCCATGGACAGGCTTACTCTTCACTTTCGTCCAATAGTTCAGAAGACAGCAATAAAGGCCAACAGCCTGAGTGGTAGGCTACGTCAATCAAGCTGTTCACACGGGCACAAACGCCTCCTCATGTTGTCAGCATCTCAAATCTAATAGCGTGCTGTTCGTTCAGGTCAGTGAACCAGGAAAGGTGCTTTCAGTACCTGCGACAACTCTTGATTGTCGATGTGAGAGCGCTTTTTACATTTTGTCAGGTCCGGAGCTACGGACAGCGGATCGCACACTGCTTAGCCTATAATTTAATGCATTTATGAAAAATAGCACCAAAGCATAAAAATACCACATAGCCTACCATGACTGTTGACAAGCTAGTCAGTCACTATCTTCTGCCTCAAATGTAGACCTAATCTTAATCCTCTTCTCTTAACAAACAGCTGCTTCTCGTTTGTTGTTTATTTGAAATATCCAAATACTTTCCCAACAAGTTATTTTGGTCGAACTTGATGTAACGTGTTAAAGTGACAGGCACCATTTATCAATAGCCCATGTCAGCAGTATTTCTTTTGAAAATAATATTCTAATATCTGGGCCTTCACACAGTTGTAGTCTGTGCTTTTTAAAACTTTGTATTGGCTAGGCCTAATAATATTTTAAACTGAAATAGTTAGACTTAAATAGGCCTGTGGGGTTGAAAGGCAAAATAAAATGAAGAGTTTAGATGCAAAACCCTCCATCTTCAGAAATATGCAAAAAGTTCCTTTTATTATAAGTAATCTCTGAATCTAACTGAAATTTTAACTTTATTTTCAATTAAAAACAAATCAACCAAAACAATTCAATTAGAGTTTGACTGAAAATAAAGTTTATCAAGATGATATAAATGTATTTCTGTAAATTCATCACAGACGGACATAGAGGGCTTTGCATCTGAACTTTTCAAATGTTTCTTGGTAAATTATATCTTAAGCTGAAAGTTATTATGTCTGTCCGACGTTGTCCCATTTAAACTTGCTACTTGTCCCAAATTTTGTCTGTTTGGAGGTGGTCACTCTAGTTCCAATGCATAACATATGTCACAACCAAACAGTAGCGATAGGTTGAAGCAGAAAGTATCTGCCCACCGTGGAGTTACCACATGCCAGTGAATAGGTTTCAGATGCTTTGTATAAAGTGAACTGATGTGAAAGTGTTTGATGCATCAGGCAGTCCCTTCCCAGTCTTGAACCCACAACCATACAACAACTAAGATTTCATTGCTCCTGAACTATACATCAGACCCAGCAACATTAGATAGTGAGTCAACCACGCTAGCCAATCGACGGAAAAGCCCAGGCTGCCAGTCAACTGAAAAGCACGTCACGGTGGAAGAGAGGTTTGATGTTCCACATATGCACAGCTACTCACAATGTCCCAAAAAGTTCTATTATAAGAACCAGAATCTTCTCGAATAAGGACCAGACAACAATGCAGATGTAGACATGAGCAGCAATGAAATCTTGTGGAGCTGAGAACCACCGAACCCCAAAGAACAGCAGTCTCTATACCAGATCTGGACCAGACCTCAACTGATCTGTGCCAGATTTGAACCAGGTGTCAGCCACATGTGAGCCAAACCCAGCCATCCACAAGGCTCTCTCATGTATATTCCACCTTAAATACTAACTTCAGCAGCCACTTCCAGCTGTGTTGTGATTACCCTCAATTACTGCGCAACAAATATCATTGTCTTTGTAATTTGGGGGTGGGGGGGTGGTAGTGAGACAGCGAGGCAGAGAGACAGGTAGGGGAGACAGTCACAAAGTTGAAACGAGGTAAACAAGAAGTGAGACTGACTCTGAAAGCAGTGCATAGCCACAGAGGCATGCTAGAGTGTCAGAGATGTAAGCCAGAGGCTTCTGGGTATAAGACTGGGAGCACACAAAGGAAAGATGTGAGTCTAACTCAAGCTGAGGATGACAGTGTCAACTGCCTCAATGCAAGTCAGTGGAGTTGACGAAATAGCAAAAGAATAGGCAGGAATTTTCAACACATCTTAAATGTGCATGGCTCCTGTGGTACCTGGCATGCAGAGTACCTACTTTACTGTCTGACTAGTACAGACAGGAGAAACCCCCTTTACTCTTTATAGTGTGACTGATTCTAGACCCTCGCCGCAGAGGAACAGTTAACAAGAGGCATGTATGTTTATTTGAGAAGTTCAGATTTATTATAAATTGGTATAAATACAGTCAATGAAGTAGAAAAGAGGGAAAAAACGCAAAGCATAACATAAGCATAAAAACATAAAAGGAGCTTTATTTCCTGAGAAGCTTTGCCAGCATTGGTTATATAAGCAAAACCTGCACAAAAATGTATACAAATATTTTTTATATTCTTAAAAAAATTCCAGAGTTTGATATTATTGTAATTTTATTTTTTGCTGTTAATTGCAGCTAATCGCAATTGACATCAACCTAATAAGTGTTTGGCAGACAGTATTGCAGTGATTGCTCCTCAATCATGTTTGAAGCTAAAGCAACTCAAAATAATATGAAAGTATTAGTTTGTGGATTCTAAAAAAATAATAATAATAATTTAATTCAAAAAGCTGCAGTGGGTCAATTAATTGTTCTATTTGCACACAGAACATTTAGTAGGTGGGGGGATGACTCAGATATGACATTTTCTGCATTCAAAGAGGCCTGACAAAAGAAAATTAAAAATGGTGCTTTCACCAAGTGTGTGATGTGAAAGGCTTTTGCCAACCCAGACATAAAAAAATAAAAATAAAAAGACATAAAAATACAGTTTTAGTCTTTTCAGTATAGGAAATACTAATCTCAGTGTTTATCCTGGAGCTTCTATCTCATGATAAATCCCTTTACACACTCTGCTCCAAAGGCACCTAACCAAGCAACAACCTAACCAAGCAACAACTTCCACTGTTACTAGGATATTAGTGGCATAATTCAGCAGCGTCAGTGTAAGTGTGTGGTTGGCATTATGCAGAATAGAGTGTGCTATAGGCTCTGCTGCCTCCCCATGCCCCTCTGAGTCTCCTGCTCATCAGGAGTGGATGCTCATTCTGCCAACCTAAACCCACCAGGCCTTTGAGCCGCCCGCCACCTGGATGGGCTACAGATGTGGTGTGTGTGTGTGTGTGTGTGTGTCTGTATTTGTGTGTTTACAGAGGCTTCAGTAGTGTTTAGTGCGATGTGAAGGCCATTTTCCCTTTCTGTCCATTTTCCCATGCGGGAAATGTGGGGTGAGAAACAGAAAAACATGGAGGTGTGTGTGTGTGTGTGTGTGTGTGTGTATGCCGTTGCTCAAAATACCTTGAGGCAAATCTGTCTTTTTAACACTTTTTAAAGTCTTTTTAACACTCTCATTGTCTCTCTCTCCCTGTGTGTGTTTGTGTGTGTGTGTGTGTGTATGTGTGTGTGTGTGTGTTACCCTGGTGAACCCAAACCTAAAATGCTTGAGGCTACAGCCTGATAGCAATTTTTGAAAAATGGTCTCAGACATAAGTCCATTACAACTGGATGATAAGTTGCATGTCGGTCCATGTAAGGACCAACTCCCCATCACAGAGGACCTTCCTGACGCCCATGCTTGGCCCGACTCCCCTTCCTTGAGGCTTTGTGATTGACCTCCCCTCACAATGGCGCTGTCAAATGGACCCTTACTGTTACCCTCATGACCCATCTCACTCCTTTGAGTTTGTCACTATGTCTGGGCGCTGCTACATTGTCCAGCCATAATTCCTGATAACCACCTATAGACTGACTACCATGTAATGTAAAAGTGGGATAATACTCTATTATGAGCTATTATGAACCTTAGCTAAAACCATAGGCAACTTATAGTCTGTCATGGTTACTACTGATTGTAATTTTTCTGCATGACCCCTGGCAGTTGGGTGAGCCCCTTGAGTCGTGGATCTGCCCAAGGTTTCTTCCTAGATTAACTGAACATATGGGAGTTTTTCCTTGCCCCTGTTGCTCTTGGGTGCTCCTTCTGTGAAGCGCCACGAGACAATACTATTGTCAAAGGCGCTGTATAAATAAAACTGAATTGAATTGCATGAATAGGGATTTGATCATAAATTCTTTCCACTTTAGAGAACTTGTACTTGAACTGTTACATTTACTCTATGGTGCATAACCAATTTTCATCATTCTTCTTCAGTAATCTAACATTGGACTAGACTTCTATGTGTGCAGCCTGTGAATCAGCTCCTTTTAAGAGTGCACTTTTGTGGAGATCAAATCTCAAATGAACACTTTCCAGTTCAAGGGTTTGCTTAGGGCTGTGGAGGCAGTTAGCAAACAGTAGTAGACCTGCATAGTGTTGACTGATGATATCCCTTCCTTAACACTTGAGTATACTAAAGTATTTTGCACCTCTGTTCTAGCACAAACACAGTGCAGTTGAAAGCAGGCAATTACAGGCACAGACCCGACAAAATGCCTCAAATAATAATAAAACCACTATACATTGTTTTCTTCAGTATGCACAGCAATGCATAGATAAGTTACCAGTAAACAGTGTCAGAAGTATAGCTATATTTCTGTCACATAAGACTTTCAGTGTTCTTCAGTGTAAAGAGCAGAAGTACCTCAGCTTGATCTAACACTACAGCTGCTATAGGTCCTTGTGACTCACACCTTGTGTGTGTGTGTGTGTGTGTGTGTGTGTGTGTGTTTGTGTGTGTGTGTTTGGGGTGCTCTGACCCATATGCTTTTAGTTGTATAGAGTCCTCTCAGGTGGACTGCAGTTGTGTTCAACTTGCACTAGGATTTGCCTTGGACAGGAGACCTCTCCTATTGACTTGTTCAGCACTCCCTGCTCACCTCAACTAGTTTATAAGACTGACACACACACACGCACATGCACACGCACACACACACACACACACACACACACACCAATTTGTAGAAGCACTGCCATCTGAGGCCCACCACAATGTCAAGACAAACGTCTCTGCTAAATTACAGTTCAATAGAGAGAGGACACCATGACATGGCCAACCCAACCTGTACTGATCTCAAAATAGTCTTGTATTTGGTGTGTGAACTCCTTCTGTGCTCTTGTGTGGGTTGTTTGCCGACACTGGCTTGGACTGATTCACACATCTTCTCCTAATGAAAAAGAGGCTAGGTGAAGTGAGGGAAGGTTTTATGCTAATGTGTGTTGAGCTTTCTTTATTGTCCTTTGTCCTCCTCTCTTTGACCAATGTCCATGCGTGACTTCCTCTTGAAAGAACACATTGGTGTGGAGAACTTGAGTCTGGTTTCCCCAGCAACAAGATGGCCATTCAAAATGCATTTTGTGTGTGTGTGTGTGTGTGTGTGTGTGTGTGCATGGATTTGTTTGTCGGTGTATATTAATGTTTATTACTGTATTGTGGTCCTTCCAGACTTTTCTGTCACATTTGTTTAGCCATACTACATACTACTGCAGTCTGCTCTGCGACCCCAACTTTCAGTCAATTGAACTCATCAGCTGGCTTTGTGTTACGTCCTCATCTCAGTCACCAAGGCCACAAGCTGATCAATGCCTCTTTAAACACAATCTGCTCCATGGACCACTTTGCCTGGCCAAATGCCATCTGCCTGAAGTGTCAATGATATTATGGATCACTTCTATGGAGAGGAACAAACCATCTGACTTTGGACAAGTGATGAGAGACTGCGGTATGGAGAGTGCTGATGACGCACGCATTCAGTGTTCTCATTGGCAGATGTAGCACAGGTCTGTGCATGGTGCCTACAATCAATCCTGGGGGAAACTGTGGAACTCATGAGCTTGTGGTTTTTTGCTCAGGAATGTGAGTAAATCTGTGCGTAGCTCTGACTATGCTTACGCACAACAGGCAGCGGTGCAGAATAAGGGGCATTTTAGAATGCAAATGAACCATGCATGAGCATGGCAATTTAGAAAGTCTGGGATTTATCATTGCTGATAACTTACTGGGGTCTGCAGGCGTCTGATAAATACCAATTTGTACTTACCTGATAAGACATTTAGAATACTTCCTGTGTTTTTGTACTTACCTGATAAGACATTTATGTAAAGTTGATACATCCCCCCTATTTTCCCTTGTTGACTAGAAATAGGACCTCTGTAAAACCTTACACAGCTACAGTATTTTGCCAACCAACCAATACACACTCACACACACACACACATGCAGGTGCACAGTAGTCAGTGCCCAAAAGGCAGCTGTTCATGCTGAGGGTGACATTTCCTCTTTGCTCCCCCACAGATCCACAGGGCATCCTGAGATGTTCCCCCTCCACTCAGCATGCTTCTGTGTCCTCGCTGGGGCTTCCTGTAGTGTTGCTCCTAGACAGACGGCCATTTTGGCCTCCACAGAGGTCTTACAGTGAGCAGACATGAGGGAGTCTACACTGAGCAGTCTGTTGAAGGCAGACAAAGTTAGACTTAATCACTTTCTAATTGGGCTTCTATGTTTGTCTTTGAAACGTAATTGTTCCATTCAGACAAGATACCTAGTGCCCTTTTCAGACAGATTACACTGCTCATTGTTGAAGTACTGCAGACATTCTTATTGCAAAGCACAGGTTGAATTTCCACACAGTCCTTTTTACCTAAATTTGACATTAATTCTTTTCTTTCACAAGTCACCAAGTAACTACATTTTTTAATTTTAGTTACATGTTGACAAGGATCATATTCCGCACCCCCAATCAGTGTGCTGTGTATATATAGACCAATATTTATGCTGAAAATATCACAACCAATATAGTAAATGTAGTTAAATATAGCCGGCAATGGCTTGTGCCATTCAATGACTGCATGCTGGCTTGGCTGGCTGAAGTAGACACTGTATTTTATCTGAAGGACACAAGCTTGGACAAAAATGGGGAGGAGAGTTATTCTGTGAGAGATATTGTGCATTGCTAACAAAACCAAGGGCACTTTGGCTCTATAGGGGAAAAACAGACTCTTCATGATGCATATTTTTTCATTCATTCATTCTATTATTGTCTTCGCCCCATTATTTCAGTGCTTGAAGTGTTTGCATTGTTCAACACTAATTTTCTTTCACTGACTCTCCGTTTGCGTTGTTCTATTCTGAATTTTTTTTAATGTTTTCCTGTCTCCCTGGCTGAATTTATCATTTATCCTGTCTGTCTTTTTACCTTCTCTGGCACTTCCTTACAGTCTTCTTTTTTCTTACAGTCTCTTTCAATTCTTTCTCTCTCTCTGTCTTACTGGCTTACTCTATACGCACACACACACACACACACACACACACACACACACACACACAAAATACTGCACTTGAAAAGACTCTAAATTATAAAAACTCCATGCTTGTTAGTGTAATGTAGTCAAATTCTGACGTGTTACTTGACAGAGAATTCCATGCTTCATAACAAATTTTCTCTTCCTTTCCATCAGCCTTTCTCCTGTTTTGTATTCTTTGTCCAGAGTGGTTTAAAGACTGTATGACAGGCACTACGACACCGCATGACACAACACACGCTGCAATTCAAGTCCATCTCTGATTAGTTCACAACATAACTATACAACAGTCATTTACTTTAGTTGTTCGACTCATGTCCTTTATGGAACCAAAAAACATCTATGGCTGCTTTTACACTCTGCTCAAGCACATGAAGATGAGAGAAAAATCTATTCCTTTAAACTAATACAAGTTCTTCGTCAGCTAGCCTAACTAAGCACAGTGCGAATAAGGAAACAATGCATTGTTAGCTTAAGAATGTTTGAAGAGTAAGGGCAATTCAATTCAAACGCTTATCCAGTTAGATGAATCTGTCTGTGCCTCTTGGTTTTTTCATTTATTCATCTTTGTAAATCAAAAGGGACACACACATGCTGTACATTATGCCAAAGCTGTCTCTCATAAATTCTGAGGGGTTGTAGTGCCTCTCAATAATTAACTTATCATAAATATACTATGACCAGAGCACTGCTTTTGATGTCAACATCTTTGGTGTCTGGTGAATTAAAAAAAATGAAAAAATGATGCAACACCAAAAATGTCAATCCTGTTTTTAGATCAAGTTAGTTCCAGTATGTCGCAGATTCTGTGTTTGTGCCTGGAAAGGCACCAGTTTTTTCCCCTTGGGAATCCTCATCTTTTGCATGTCACACACACACACACACACACACACACACACACACACTCACACACTCATATAGTGCATAAATGCACTTGCGTACACACACACAGACACACACACATATTCTCCTCTCACGCTTTCCTTACCGTACCTTGGCTGTCACTGTCATCTGGATTGCATTATAGCAGGCAATTTCACAGCAACCCAAAATAGATGGAAGCCATCTTTATTAACTTAAACAAGCAGTCTCTGTGAGACAGGAAGGATCTTGACAGCATGCTTGCCTATAGACAAGAATGAACATCATCCATCATTTTGGTCTTTGTTTGAGATTATTGTGTTCTTATGCTTAGGTATGCAAGAGACCATGCACATAATGCCCCAGCACAGCTAGTGTTGTGCCATGTTTTTGGCATTGGAAGAAGATACTGGTATAATCTCAGTGTGAGAGTTCTGCATTACTGTAAAATAATGCATAGCTCCAACAGTGCCATATTATAGTCAAATACAAGTAGCATACTATATCTATCAATCAATATTATAGTCAAATACAAGTAGCATACTATATCTATCAATCAATATTATAGTCAAATACAAGTAGCATACTATATCTATCAATCAATATTATAGTCAAATACAAGTAGCATACTATATCTATCAATCAATATTACAGTCAAATACAAGTAGCATACTATATCAGTCAATCAATATTACAGTCAAATACAAGTAGCATACTATATCAGTCAATCAATATTATAGTCAAATACAAGTAGCATACTATATCAGTCAATCAATATTACAGTCAAATATAAGTAACATACTATATCAGTCAATTAATATTATAGTCAAATACAAGTAGCATACTATATCAATCAATCATATTTGCATTATTTATCATGTCATGTTGACCCATGTGTCATCAACCAACACCATCAACACTATCAGCATGAGATACAGTGTAATTTAAGGTTGTATGGTATCCTACATATGTCATCAACCAACACCATCAACACTATCAGCATACATTGAGATACACTGCAAATCAAGGTTGTATGGTAACCTACATAAATAATATAAGAATGGGTGTTTTGTGATAAAACAATAAAGCATTGTATTTTACACATTACACAACATTAAGCCCTTAGTGGTGTGTTTTAGTGTGTTGTGGGTAGCACAGCACTCTGTTTTCCAGTAGTGACTGTGCCAAAGAGTGGGTGGAGTGGGACATCATGCAGCTTGGTGCCATCGTGTTTGCCACTGTTATACTCAGACCCCTGTTTGCGCTCACCTCATAACATCAGTTAAACAATGTAGTTGCCACAGCAACAGTGTAATTGGAGACTACAGGGCCTGGAGAGGCAACATCCATTGTTTATTTTTAGTTTTTATCCCCTACACCACCAAATCTCCATCACTATGACTTTTTCTAAGTCATGCTGTGTTACTTTGATAATCATAATCCTGTCGAAGATGTTTACAAATGTGTGGATGGACTGGGACAGATAAGACAAGAGCTTATAGAATTCACTCTTCTGTCTACTTCTGTTAGTGTACATACATCCCCAGTCTCATCTTCAGGGACCAGCAGATCAGGAATGTGATGTGTGAGAACATAGGACAGCCACACAATGCCTTATGATTAAACAAGCTTGTTGTTATGGGATGTTGTTGTTATTAAAAAGCACCACAGAATTTAAGGGAAGTCTCTGAAGCTTTGTGATGTTTTCAGCAATGTAGTCTATCTACCTGTTGCATGTTCTGTAACTGTTCAGAAAAAAATTCTCTATCTGTCATTTCTATGAGTGAATAACATCTGAATTAAATTCTTTCTAAAAAGCAAATTCATTGTAACATTTATTGTATGTAACACTATGCAAAAGAAACATAATTGTAAATTTCTTTCATTCAATTGTCATCATTGCATCATTCAAATTGACTGTGTGTGCATACTGTAGATTCATAATCCTAGGTTGTTGAATTTGTCTGTGAGATGTCAATAGATTAAATGCTTTGATGTGAAAATAAAAGACTATGTCACATGTAGAACTGGGCTTGTAAAAACCACCCTGAACCCTCCACAACTGACACATGGATGATGATAGAACTATCAAACTGTGAGCAATGTGATGGGTCTGCCTGGTGTTTTGGATGTGAATGTGACTTTGGAGGGAGGTCTGAAGGAAAAGGGTGAGGACTTTTTGATTTCGTATTTTCAAAAAAAAGAAACCCAAAAAGCAGAAAGCAGAAAACAATGCAAAAGCTTTTCATCTCAGCAGCTTAGCAGCAAGGATTTCAGCTCCTGTTTTTTAATAGCTGTCTTTCTGAACACCATGCAAATGGTAATGATTGCCAGGCAGGTGGACACTACAGCAGATTGTAGTGAGAGGTTAAAGAGACTAACGAAGAGATTAACACCCCTGCTAGTGCTTCAGCACTTCCAGTGTGTGGCCTTTCTGACACCCTGCCAGGTCCTTCTGTCCTCATAACATCTGTTGTAATTACTGGATGTCAACTGGATCTCAGCTGCTGGCACTGTGCATGCTCTATGCTCATTCTTAGGGAAAGTTCTGCTAACTTGTGCATAGCTTCTGCAATGTCCATCCTATCCTTGTATCATTGTATCCTTGTAGGTGGTGAGGTCTGTGCAAAGTCAGTCAAGGATATATTCACTTACTGGTCAGAAATGTAAGTTTTTGTGGAGTTTCGATGTTACTGCATTGATTGAAGTCTGCCATCAATCCCTTTGCATACATACATTGGCTGTTGATTGTGCTACCTAAGGCATTAGCCTATGGTAAACATCTGAAAGTGACTCCTTCGGCATGAGGTCATGAGTCTCTACGGTTTCATTATTGTGGAAGATTAAATGCAAATGCCACCCCGTGTTCTCAGGGTTCTGACAACAGTGCACTAAGTGATTAGCTCAGGGATGCCCTGTGGCACAGGTGGTTACCAAGGGCTCAGAAAACCAGAGGGGATCCACTAAGTCATGTGATTGCTTTCAGAAGTGTGACTTCTCATATGGACAATAGGCTTGTGCCACTCCTCTTCCTCACTGCTGGGAATTAGAACCAAGTGGCTCATTCTTTATGAAGAACACAAGAAGTCAGTATCCTATTTTAAAACGTGAAATTAATGTTGTTTAATGTAGAATACTAATGCAGGTTATGTCATGTAGAACATGTTAACTAACCCCCCCCCATAAAGTATAAAAGTATTCAACCAAAAGTGACAACTCCCTCCTAACAGGCCCCTAACAGCTGCATTAAGCATTGTTTCTAAGAACCATTACTATTCATTTCCCTTTGACAGAGCCAGCTAGACGTTACCCACGCACACACACACACACACACACAGAGAACCTTGTACATAACAAAGAGCAGAGAATGTTAGGTGATGGTCATCACAAGTAGTAATGGGTGAGGATAGTGTCACTGTCAGCGGCCACATGGAGAAGGTTGAAAAGAGAGTGACGACAAGTGAAAGGTAGTGCTACACACAGTCTCACAGTTGCACACACATATTGACTTGAAAAGACACACACACTCACACACACACAAACGTTCACACATACACTCACTTTTTACAAGACTTTAATCTCAGCACATAATGTTCTTGCTTTTCTGGTTTTAATGTTCCTTGTTATTGTTGCTTTTATCTTTAAATAACATTCTTGGTTTTATTTTTGTCTTGCCAAACTTTGTAGGTTCCATTCACACCCCTCCTCCCTGCCACAAAGTGCCAAAAGCAAGCGTCTGTTGTGCTGCCTCACAACTATTCCACAGAGAGAATACAAGAGAAGACAAGCAGCAAGAGACACAAGAAACAACCCCAATAGAGGGAAAAAAGTTCATCCTAAAAATAGCCTCACTTTTGCTGGCTTTATGAGGGAAAGTCTAACGCAACTCCAGATACTGAACAACACTGCTGTCCACACCATCATTGTGGTAAACAAACAATAAACAACTATACTAAACAAACTTCACAACTGCTCACAAGCTTGGTGCATAACCTCCTGCTATGCTGCGATATATTACAAGTAGTCACTCGTAAGGCTACTGAACTCTTTCTTCCCTTCCTTTCACTCCCTCCCTGCCATTTTGTGTTTGTTTTTCTCATTCACACACATACACACACCTACACACATACACACATACACACACACACACGTGTGCAGTGCCACATAGACACACACACTCTCTCTGTCTTCAGAGATTTTTTTCGCCAGTGGTTTGGCACCTGTCTTTCTCGCAGTGTGGTTCAGGCTGGGTCAGGTTCACTCCAGGGAGCTCTCAGCAGAGACCTGGCCTGTCACCTGAACACAATACCTAGATCAGCCTGAGCCCATCTGCCACACGCCACAGCCACTGACAGCCACACGGGCTTAAATTAGAAAGCCCAGCATTAGCATGTGAATGTGAGCTGGTGTACAACCACACAAACACACACACGCGCACACACAGGGAGATTTCACTTAAAGACACAAATTACATAGACGATTACTGATGCAAGCCACACAACATTGCACTGACACACACACACACACACACACACATTCAATACAGCCAGAATAATGCACTAAAAAAGGGTTTAGGTGCGTTGGATGGTAAAAGATTTTAATATTCAGCACGACACAGGAGCTTTTCATAATGAACAAGTGTGTGACGGTGGCAGTATTAAACAGACTAGCTCTAGGGGGTAGAGGCAAAGGAGAAAACCTTCAAAGTGCAAAGCAGAACCTTTTATTAATGACCACTGAGAATTAGTCTACTATGCAGACAGAGAACAGACAGAGAGTGAGATGAGGGGAAATTATTGGCAGAGAAAGAGGGATGAGGGTTTGGGTTTGGATGGTGAGTTATAATAATTTAATCATCATTAAAATATGTACTGTGCCGTGAATATGTCTTGCATTTCGTCATACCATAATGTGATAACCTGAGAGAAAAGCTCAAAGCTCTCTCTGTGTGTGTGTGTGAGAGAGAGAGAGAGAGAGAGTGTAAGGTGTTTATAAAATTATACACATTCAGAGTTATTGTGACAACATACTGCGATAACATACCCTGAGACTGAATTTCCCTCACGGAATCAGAATATACGTGAATACTTATATTGAGATGCTGCTGTTCCCTACACATCATATTTATGAGCTAACTAAATGTCGTATTCACACATGGCTGACACACACACACACACACACATTCTATACACTTTTAATATTCTTTTTTGGAACATGGATCATACTATGTATACACTAAGTATATTGAAAAAATGCTTCCTACAAAAAAGGAAAACAAATTCAATAAGAAACTAGCATGAATAGACATGCACAATGGGAGAAGGAGAGAGAGAGAGAGAGATAGAGAGATAGTCTACTTAATCAGGCAACAGAAGGTCACTTGCTCCAGTGAGCTGTGCGGTTTTGATATCTCACTGAGTGAGCAGATGGATATTGCTCCTTGTGCCTGCTTGTGCCATTTTGGGTTTGTGTGTGTGTGTGTGTGTGTGTGTGTGTGGTGTGTGTGTGGTGTGTGTGTGTGTGTGTGTGTGTATGTGTTGGGCAGGGATGGGGGGTGGTGGTGGTGTGTGGGGGTTGGGTGGGGGTGTTTGGGCCAAATCATCCAGGTCCCCCATGCCATTGTGAACAAAGACACAGCCTTTTCATGTGACATCTTTATGTACTCTCATTACTGTAACTCAACTTGAGGTTAACTTCAATCCACAGCAGACTTAGAGTGAACTAATAAGAGGGACAGGACCACTGGGTTAGCTGGGGCTCAGTGTTCTGCTCAGGGACGCAATGGTGGTACAGAAGATACCGTATCCTTGACTGAACTCACATCCCTCTGATGTTCCATTTGGAGGAACAGGTCCACCACCAACCTGGTTTCTGCAAAGCAGCAACCACATCTCTCTGTCTACGTAAGCTCAGTTGCCATACGCAAGGTTGTAGTATATGTCTGTGTGTTTGTGTGTGTGTGTGTGTGTGTGTGCGTGTGTGTGTGTGTGAGAGCCTGTCACAGACACAGGTTGTTGCCATTTCCCTGCAGGTGTGTGCTGTGTCTTTCACTCCACTGCTACATCTACTGAGGCTGCTACACTCCTCTGGCAGGGAGATGAGCTCCCCTCTAACCAGGGCTGGACTGGGACCAAAAAATGGCCCTGGCATTTTTGGCCATGGTGGCCCACCATGATTATTTGTTTGATATGTGGAGGCATACAACATGGCCTAGCAGAGGGTACATGCACGCATTGTGTTGTTTCGAAAAATAAAAGAGCAGTAGCCTACATGTAAGTTGGACACCAAGTCTAGAAGGCCATATATATGGACCAAAGGCTACAAAAAGGCAGTTCTCTCCTCTTTCTCCCTCTCTCTCACTCACCCACTCACTCACTCACTCTCTCTCACACACACACATTTTACTTCTTTATTTGTGTCCACAATTCAGAATAAATATGCACAAGGACACAAATTTAACAGTTGCAACAGTTGCTCAGATATGAATCAGTCATATGACTCTGGTATTAATCAAAGCAGCAACAGTTCATCAGATGTTCATGAATATACACATCTTCTTTTACAAATATGGCTCCAATCCAATTATGGATGACATTCAACAATACTTAACTAGTTGTTTTGATTTTAATTTTGAAAAGCCAACTATTCTGAGCCCTCTAGTAACCAACCTATGCACATGGCCCAGGCTGCCAAATATGAACACAAAAAAATTGTAGCCAAGATTATTGATTTGTTGCACAAGAGACTGATTTTTCACCAGCTTTCCTAAGTAGGTTTCTTCCAAAAAAGGATAAAAAAAACAGCCTACTTCAGGAATAAAGACATTTCTGCTATTCTCATCAGTGATGGTAATATCAGGTCTAGTGGCATTTACAGCAGGAAATACAAACAAATCACGATGCAAAGCAAACATCTGGGGTTTAAGAATGGTTTGTATACACTGTTGCTGTGGGTGAAAATATAAATGGTAATTGTTTTAGCAAAATGTCCACAATCCTATCATGCCTGTGTCTATATAAGTCTTTACAGAAAATACAGCCATTCAATACATGAACATAGATTCAACAACCTGGTCTTGCCCATGGTGAGTGCATAATACACACACACACACACACACACACACACACACACACACACACACACACACGCATACACACATATTAGGATGACCACGTCGAAATCAGCAAGGATGAGGTTGTGCGCAAAACCCTATAGGCTAGGCCTGCTATTAAACTACATGTATGTTGAGCATTTGCGCACTTTTAGCCTACAATTTCCCCAGATACTATTTAGTGAAGATGTACACGCATCCCAAAATATTTTCATTGTTAATTCAATGGCCTATCATCATTTCTGTTTCATTCATCCTGTCTGCGCAGACAAATTTGACAGGTTTGTTTGTTGTACTGCGTCAAGATTGACAACAATTTCAATCAATCGTGACTGACTTCAGATCTCAGAGTTGAGGGCGTTCTGAAGCCAACACTCGTTAATTTGTTGTGGATAACTTATTTAAGTTTTCGACAACAATCGAGTCGTGCGATGTAAAATGCAGGTGGCTTATTTGCTACTGATGCAGGTTGCAGACAAACACTCAAATGCATACCAATCGAGAGTGACACACACACACACACACACACACACACACACACACAGTCACAGGCCTCCGCCCTTCCCACATGAAAAGTCCCTCTTCATTCTGCTCATTCAACATTTCGGCTACTTCTTACGGGTTGTGAGAAGGGGGAGAGGAGGCCCGAGAGTTGACATTAGTCCAATGTCATCAATAAAATCATCCAATGGACCACGTTTCATGTCTCCATCGCGGGTGATAAAATATTTATAATATACTTTTTTGATTAAATTATGACAGACCCGGCCAAAAAATGTGCGTCGGCCCAACGGGCGTTGCCCAGTACGCCCGATGGCCAGTCCATGCCTGCCTCTAACACATGGGAGATCTTTCAGTACAATTCAGTTATATTTATATGGCACTATTTACAATAGAAGAGAATGAGCCGGTACACAAACAGGGAAATATAAAGGGAAATGTATGAAAATACATGTATTTATAACTAATGCATTTTATACATTCATGAAGCATGCTATATGGCCTGGCCTTCAGATACTCACATGTGGCGTAATGTGAAAATGCTAACTAGATGACCAAATGGTTGACTGTTGTTCTGGCGGGTCCTGTGGGAGGAAAATCTGGGACAAGTCCATGTTAGAGCAGAGCCAGACTTGTTCTTCTGTGAGGTGCCATCTGGCAGAGGACTGGTTGGTGTCTGTCTAGATGCCATATTAGATTAGCCTGTGTTGTTATGACACGCATTCCTCCACTCACACCTTACTGAATCTAGGTGGGGATGATGATGATGATGATGACCATAAGATTGAATTCTTGTGCATTTTAGGAAGGTATAATCAGGTTTCAACCCACACACACACACACACACACACACCACTGGTAGACTCTGGGGGGCAGCAGCAGGGGAAAAACCCTTGGTAAATAAATAATGAATAAGAAATGTGATGGAGTGCCCTATCAGTATCAAAGATGCAATGGAATGGAATGAGCTATAACTGAGCTGTAATCTGCATGGGTGCCTTTCTTGTGGAAGGCTGTACGGTGCAAATAAGGGGTGTGTGTGTGGGGGGGGGGTGTCATTACAAAATCATCATTAAGAACCTTTGATCATCTAAAGCAATAGATATTCATGATCCATGACAGGCAATTAAAGTCATTTGTTTGGGCTTTTTATTATAGAGCTGAAAAGTAGAGCTGTTAATTTAGAGATGCTATTTTATGTGCAATATCCCCATGTAAAACTAAATGCACTGCCCTGGGGCACACAATAGAACCATCACACATTGCAGATGTGCCATCTGAAGAAAATGAATATCTGTGTCCAATTTCCAATACTCTACTCTTGACTTATTTTGAACTGCAACTCTTACAACCTAGATCTTGTTGTTAAGAGGGCCTCATATACTTCAGTTCAGTACCATACTGATGAAAATCCATTCAGAAATAAGAAGTGTGGCTTGCTAATATTGAAAGCACTTATAAAACATACCAGGGCAGATTCTATATATCAAAATAAAAGCCCATACCTGCCTACGCTATGTGTGTGGTCCCAGGGGACAAAAAGTTGCTATGCGTTAAAACTCAAGTGCATCTACATGCCCAGTGAGTTTGACATATCCCAGTATTTCAGTGTCCTGTTGACCAGTGAAAGAAAACTAACTAACAAACGTGAAGGAAAGGAACTCAAGCAACACCTTTATGCTCCTGCTGAAGGAGCCCTTTGTTTTTGTATTTTAACTCCTGTCCATCTGACTGACAACTGGCAACTTGCACACACATGCACACACACACACACACACACACACACATAGACACACACTTCAGTACTTATATCAACTGACAACTGCTGTCAAAACAGAGCCATCACATTGAAACCAAGCAATTAGGCCTACCTGTTTTTCACTGTCGTATTGAAGAGAAATTACACCTGAGCTGAGAGCTTCCTCTTTCCACGTCACGGCCTTACAGGCTCTTTCTCACCTCTCTCTTCCCACCTTCATAAATCTAATGTACTCATCTCACTTTAGACCAAACTGTCTTTTGCTGCTGTCTTTAGTGCCGGGTGCTGGCAGATCAGATTGGGGAAGCAGGAACACCAGGCTCCTGGTGCTACTCCAGGGCGTAGAAACTCATGTTCCACTCAAATCAAAAACGTTACGCACAAACATACCCCCCCCCCCACTTCCTGACCTAGATGGCAACATGGCCCGCTTCCGTTGTAAATCCAGTTGGTGACTGAGATTTCACTATCTCCCTTCAGACACAACAGCAGCATATTCTCGTTGGAACTGAAGATTTTAGAGGTGGTGTAAGATGACGCATCTCACAGAATACTTGTAGTTATAGAAAACCTGTTCAATGCAGCCTGACATTATGAATTCAAAGGTGACTCATCTGTTTCATAAGGGAAAATGATAAAATATGCCCTTTTAACAAGATCATCTCCTGACTGAAAAGATTATTAATGATACCACAGGGGCATTCATGTCTGTAATTGAATTGGGCAACCTCAACAACTGCACACTGAACTGCTCAAGACTTTTTTGCCTTTTAACCCTGATTCCCCTTTGGCGACGATGGAGTTGCTGTAGCGTAACAAGCATCTACATCAATGGCAAAGTCAGTCCAATGAATAGTGATGAAATTAATTCACCTCTTGGGCTGAAACTCATCCAAGATTTAAAATAATAATAATAAAAAAACGCTTAGGCCAAGTAAGTCAGAGAAGGCTTACATTCTTGGTCTGACTTCATTTTATATGGTCTGTTCCTATACACAATTCATGCATAGCAATATTAACCCAGTTCCAACTGCGTCCAGGGCTTTTTGGTGACCCTTTGCCTTTTAACATTTGAGGAGCATCTGAGAAATACTACACACACACACATTCACGCACACAGACTTGATTACAACCAGTTCACCATCAATTGGGGAGAAGAGACTGGGTCATCTGTAACCCACAACGGTGGGTGACAATGGTGACACAGGTATCGAGACCCATTTCCCCGGAAGGAGGAACTGCCATCTGTACTTTGGCTTTCAGAAAACACACGCAGTAGGCTGTTGTTTTGGTTCACGAAGAGCATCAAAGCATCATTTTGTGGACCAGCTATTCCATAATTTGCTTGATAGACATGTCTGATTTGTCTACACATAGACATATGAACACTTGCATGCGACCACAAACCGGGATTTAGGGTTGTAGACTGCACCATGCCCTTTAAGAAAAATACCAGGTGAAGAGCATAACATGTGTTATACATGGGGTGGATCTGCCCGACTTACAAACTGATTCAAGCCATCCATAATACACCCGAAATATGCTGAATGCCTCTCAGTCCAGGGGTTGAGTGGGCTCTGGATGCAAAAATGGACTACAAACCTGCTTCAGGGCAAAGATGGAAAAGACTTCAGCACACTACATATGAGGATTTATTAGGGTGTTGGTTATTTTGGCAATAATTAGCAGATTCACATCAACCAATGAAATACATCATAGTACATAGTCCATAGTGGTACATAGTACATCCTATCAATAAATATAACGGAATTGAATTGAATCATACAACTGTGATGCCAGACAACCTCTGTGCTGCAGATATTCACAGTTATACATGTACAATATCCTGGACTGGACTGTGGGGCGGTTGCCTTAGACACTAAGCAATACTGCCCTTGAAGGAAGAGAGGATAGGGAGTCTGTGTTGATTTGTACTCTGTTAGTATGCTGAAATCCAAGACAACATTTGAAGATTTGACTATATCTGGCAGGAGGCCATTCACTCGTATACTTCTAGGGAAAATGTCTCCAAGATTATATTCATAATTCTACAATTTCAGTAAAAACACGTCACTGTAAGACAGTAATGACATATTAAAAACACTAAAAAAAGAATATATCAATATCAACTTATAACTGCTTACCAGGAAGCATAGAAGCAACAAATGGGTTAAGTGAGTCCAACATGAGAAACAACCAGCTTCACTGAGCCACCAAGCACTCAAAATGATGCGTAGCAACATGTGTCCACAGGGTGGCAGCAGTCTCTGCTTCAATCCAGAGCCCAATAAAGTATACATCTAACTACCTACGGCTCTGCTTCAATCTCTCTCCTCACAGTTCTCCTAGCAAGGCCACTTGGGTTAGTGATAGAGCCAGGAGACCTGAATCTAGTGTGAAAATATATCTGGACCTGTCCAGAGCCATCTTGAGCAGAACAAGGTAGGAGTTTGACAGAAAACTTGCGTGCATAGAGTAAGAATGGAAAAAAAAAAGTTTGTGGTTGTACAAATGTTGACCTTTTTCCTGTAAAAATAAACATCACAGAATTGGTGGTGGGGGTGGGGGCTTTTCCACAAAGCACGATCCACAACGCAAAGATAGCAGCATTTTAAAGCTTGAGGGGGACTATCGACCCAATGTCTCATCATGCATACAGACATACAGAACACACTCATTCAGCGGTGACTAGAAAATTCTTCAATCACAACACCTTGGGCCCTGTGGCTGAGCACAAATTACCTCAAGTATTTTTAATGTCACTGTGCCACATTGAAAAAAAGAATCAGATCCTTAAAGCTGACCCAAAAGAAATCATTTGCACTTACGAAAAGAAAACCAAAAGTAACAGTTTGTGATGTGTTAAAAATGGCATGCTCATGTCCACTTTAAGAAGAGGAACACTCTGAGAGGACACTCGTGTAGTTCCCTCAAAAATACACAGCCTGGGATCAGCCCAGTAGTTGGGGGCCACACCTCACAGTCTCAAATCTGATCCAACTTGTCCCCAGGCCTGTGCAAACGGCTACACCGCCCAGGTTAAGCATCACACTGCATTGCACTGATTGTGCTCAGAACTCCCCGGCCACCTGCTCGTTTTTGCCCGTCTTGTTGTCCGGGCCGAGGGTGGGGGGGCTGCTGCTGCCCTCCCTGAGGCCGTGCGGTCCGCTCGTCTCCCACAGCATGTCCGCGCCCGGGGGCGCGTCGTGACCTGAGGGCATGGGACCGCCGCCGCCCCCACCGCCACCACCCCCACCGCCACCCAGGTGTGCCGGCATGCAGCGGTGGCTCTTGTAAGTCCCCAGGTGGCGGAAGCTGCGGCCGCACTGCTGGCAGCAGTAGGGGGTGGCACCGCTGTGGATGCGCTGGTGCGTGTAGAGGTTGCCCAGCTCTTTGAAGCGTCGGCCGCACTGGGGACAGGCATAGGGGCTCTCACCTGTGTGGACCTGTAGAGCAAGAGGGAAATCTGTCTGATCAAATGAACCCACTTTTTAAATTTATTTTGGTCATTATCAGGTGTATAGCTCAGCCATCAGAGATAAGTGATCCTAAAAAGACATTCATTATTGTCAGTAGCAGTGAGTGAGAGACACTGTTTGAGAGTAAGCAAACATCAGCTGATACTCAGGTAATGTACCTATGGCCTTATGCAAACACTGAGTACTTCTCATCTTTCATCTCACCAATGACTGCTGGTGTCAGGTTACACATTCCAGCTAAGGAAACCTTATGTAATATTGTGTTAATTAAGACCTTCATCCTGTAACACCCTCTAATGTTGGCACAATACCAGCCTTGCCACTGATGACTTAATAAGTAGCCTGAGAATAAGAGACTGACACAACACCATGACACAATTATGCCAAAAAATCTTCAACATCAGTCATAGAGGCCTTATAAAAACTGATGAGTTTATGATAACTTTTTAATCTGTCAGCTGTACTGAAACCGATAACCAATTAAAACATTTTTTAAACGTCAAACGTTTTATTTTTTAAACGTCAACAGTAACAAAATGGAATGTCATAGCCTTTTTAACAGCATCACTATAGTTATTTTGCAACCCTACTGTCTCTAAAACAAGACAGCTGGGGAGTGAACAACAGTCTACAACCCTAGGTAACCCCAGTCCGTTGGTCACCATTCAGAAGTGGAGAGCCTGTGCAAGTAGATGTTTGATCGTCATTCCTCATGTGTGATCACAAACACAGGTGTGGGACTGGTCAATGTGACAGAGCAATTAGAGAGGCCATGATTCTTGCTAAGCTGTTTGCCAGCCATTATGGGGTTCACAGCTCAGTTAGAAAAAAGGCACACTATTCTAAAATAACATCACTTTTCAATCTTCATCCCAGAGCCAGCCCAGTGTGCTGCTAATACTATGTGTTGAGCTTTAGGGCTAGAAAATCCAAGCGGGACGACCTACCCGTAGGTGTCGTTTGAGACCGGACAGCACAGGGAAGCCTTTGCCACACTGAGGACAGGGGAAGGGGCTCTGGGCGCCGCTGTGCCCCAGACGATGGCTCTTGAGGCGGGCAGCGTGCCGGAAGCGCTCCCCACACTCAGGGCACACAAAGGGCTTCTCGCCCGTGTGGATGC
The DNA here is from genome assembly GCA_015244755.2 of Tenualosa ilisha. NCBI lineage: Eukaryota > Metazoa > Chordata > Actinopteri > Clupeiformes > Clupeidae > Tenualosa > Tenualosa ilisha. Next base: position 458,051 of record PYXC01000091.1, on the reverse strand, counting down.
GGAGGTGCTGGCGCAGGTTGCCCAGGTAGTTGAAGTGGCGACCGCAGTCACCGCACTCGAAGCCGCCCTCCACCTTCCGCTCTCGAGGGCCCCCCTGGCGGAGGCCGACAAGCCCTCCGCCGTGACCCGATGACCCCTGCCGTATGGCGTCACTGCCACTACCACTGCTATTGCTGCCGCTGCCTTCAGCCTGGGAGGAAGAGCCACCGGAGCTGAGGTGCAGTGACGGGGACGTTTCGTTGTGGTGCAGCTTTAAGTGTTCCTCCAGAAACAGTGCATCAGGGCAGAGGGTTCCGCAGAAAGAACATATGTAGGATTCCGATGTGAAGTGTTGGGCTGAGTGTGAGGAGAGTGGAGGGAGACAGGACAGGAAAACAGTCAACAGGTCAGCCTGTTGATACAGTGTGTACAACACCACCACTGACCCCAATGTTCCAAATAAAAATATATTTTGGATTCTCACATTTTTACCTTTACCTTCACATTAGCCTTGACGGTGTGGCAGTTGTAGCATTATTAGTTAACAGTTCAGCTTGCACTGAATCCCCATAGTTCACTCATTCATAGGTTTGACTTAATACAGTCAAAAAACTCTTTACACTGCACTACAAGAGCCATCAGCAGCAGGTGCTAATGTAAATAAATGACTGACAGCAAGGATTCATGCTATAAGATAGCTGTCCTGTTGGATTATAACACACAAACTGTCTCTGCGTCTACATGCTAACTTTGGGATCTGTTATGAGGGAAAATGGCATTGCTTTCCACTCCTATGCGGATGACACCCAGGTATATATTTCCATGAAGCCTAATGACCGTACACCAATAACTAAACTTGATGTCTGCCTGCGAGCTGGAAATCTGGATGACTAATCATTTCTTATGTTTAAACTGAAGTTATGATGATAGGCCGTAAACAGCTGATTAACATCTTACCTCACCACCAAAACTTACTCAGTGGCCTTTCACTGTCATTTAACACAAGACTTATTTCAAAAACATTCTTTTCTCACCTATGAAATATGGCTAAGGTTAGAAAGTTCCTATCCTTTGAAGATGCAAGGAAAAATGTAAAACAAATTAAGGAAAAATAAGACTTGATCGTTGTAATGCTCTGTTCTCTGGTTGTAGTAACACCTGTATTAAAGACCTATAGCAACCAACTTAACAGCAGGCCCATGCCAGGACCGACTCTCCTTTTTAAAGGCCCTTCCTAGACGCCCATGCCAAGACCGACTGAGATCTTCCTTACAATGGCACTGTCAAAATGGACCCTCCCAATGCTACCCCCATGACTGATCTCACTCCTTGACTTTAACATTATGTATGGCTGCTACTACTACCACAAGGGAGTTTTTCCTTTCCCGTGTTTCTCTTAGGTGATTTTTGCTGTAAAGCACCATGAGATAATACTATTGTAAAAAGCATTGTATAATAATCAGTCACTTTCTTAGGGTGCCTCAGAGCCATCTGGACTCTGAGCTGGCTGATTATTACACAGCAGTTCATTCATACTCAGTCTGCATGGAGCCCAAGTTAATCAGTCATTGGCATTGGCAAAAACTGGACACTTTGATGTGATACAGTTCTGTGTGTTGCTGTGTCTGACAGATCTTGAGAGTTTGTTCAATTCAATTTTCAATTCAATTCAATTTTAACTTTTCCTGACATTACACCTATTCCCAGAGACTCACAAAGAGGTTACGCATTTTCTCCTTCCGTAATGACAAAATAGATTGTTAGGTTATCATGACATTTCCTGTGAGCTTGGAAGGGCCAACCCAAAGTAATTTTACAGACTGCTTTATAATTTCAGTGGATTCAGTACAACTAGGTATCAACTCACTTGGGTCCAAAGGATCACCATGGTCAGCCAGCGGACTTTCTCCCTCCTCTGCTGGTGAACCTTTTGTGTCAAGCGCAAACTCAGGTGTGTGTGCATGGGAGGCGTCCTTGGTTGAATCACCCTGCTCTTCTTTCAACTCCTCTGATGAGGGGTCTCCGTCATACTTGGCATCACCAAAACCTGAGGAAAACAGCATCTGGTTAGGCCTGCTCAGTACAGTTTGAGAACTCCATCCTCTATCTGATTTGACAACATGACTCATGAGACTAGATGCAACTTCGAATATGAGACATCTCCTCGTCACTTCTCAGCCCTCCTGTGATTCAAAATGACTCATAAAAAGTTAAGTTCATGGACGATGTGTTTAGGCCTACATTTCAGCATAAGCACAATTATCCACCTCTGTAAGGTTATTTATGAAAGGACCTTCCTTGCCCCCATCAACATAAACTGTCATAGTTTTTATACAGAACATTCTAATGAAAAGTCTAGAAGATTACTTTTGATATCCGCTGGGTAATCCTCTCCTGTTATCCATTCGTATTCGTACATCCGTTTACTGCCCGATGGCAACATGTTAAAGATGTCCTCAGGTGCGGAATCTGTCTCCCCCTCACCAGGGCCTCCGCTACTAATGCCGCTGTCCGTCCATGGATGAAGGGAAACCTGCTGAGAATCGTGACGAACCTCTCTGTCGCAGCCGGACGTGGGCGCATTGTTCTGATCAATGTCAGGTTCGGCACCATTTCTCGAGTTCTTATCCTTCATTAGGTAGTCACAAATAGCATTTATTTTTTCCTTTTTGACCCCCGTTACGCCCGGCTTGGCTTTCTTTGGATCACTGGTACATTTGTAGCCCGAATTGCAGTCTGGTTTCCTCGTCGCACCAGACTCTGTCGTTACTGAACCAGGAAAACCAGCATCTCTCCCGTCTCTATCTACGCCCTCCAGTCTGGCTTTCAACAGCTCTATTTCATCTGTTTTCTCACGAAGTTCCATTTTGAGAACCCGAATCCTGACACTCACCATTTTTCGGATTTCCGCCAACGCCGTCTCAAGAACAACTGTGATGTTCCTACCAAGATGCTCCGTGATCTCGCTCACCGAGCACAGCAACTCTTCGTCGGACTCATACTCGGAAAAATCCTCCTCAACTCGAGGAGTAGACTCCGTCATATCCATCAAAGTGTTATGCAGGGTCGATGAAGGACTTGATTCAGTGAATCCGTGGCTCCTTTTACGACTCATTGCACGAAGGGCACACGATGTGCGCTAGCAAACTAGCTTCTGTTTTGGATACTTGTGATGACAGACGGATGACTTGGTCCAATACCATAAAGTTTTTCTTCAGGATGACTCACCAAATAACTGTGATTTTTTTAGGAGCGCCCTCTGCCATAACATCCAAGAAGTGCGTCTATCGTTTTGTCTTCTTCGGTTTTATTGATAATTTTACAGTTTTTTTATGGTCAGTCTTACGAATGAAATAACCATTTGCTAAGTAAATAAAACATGGCATGACTGGCATGTGGAATTATCTGCTGTGTTTGCATTCTGCGAAAATATAGGATAGGCCTCGTTGGGATTTTGATGAAGGCTATGTCCACAAGGTGGCGATAGGCCTATTTGTTCAGCCCTACTCCCTTGGTGTTTTACAGCAAAGAGAAGAGTTGGCAGCTGGCTCCTTTTAGTTATTAGGCTACTTTTTTATTCATTGCACGTGAAAAATGATTGTCAACAATACAGTGTTCATTTTCATTTTAGTGTAACAAGATAATAGGCCTATTTCTTAATCTTTTATTAAAAAGACAACAACAACAACAAAAACATCCTGCATATGCATTACCCATATTACAGAAAGCTGTTAATATTCCATTCCTATAAAGATAGGCTACATGACATACATTAGACTACAACCACAAGTCTCAATTAGGCTACTCCACCATGATCTTACTTCAGATATAGCAACTCTGAATAGGCTATTCCACTATGATTTGACTTCAGATGTAGCAATTCTGTGGACCTGTACACTATCATGTATGTTGACCCCTCATTGAAGAAGGCTATAAGGCAGCCTAGTTACTGCTGTCTGTACTGCTGCTGTCTTACTACTGCATGAAAAAAAAACTACAATTCTATTGATAAGATCGACAAAAATGTAGATTAATATAATTTTTCAATGTCAGTGATAGAAAAGACTATTATTTAATAAAGGCCTCCTGTGGCATCATATACACATATTTCCACTGACTGTGGGCCTGCCATGGGTCTCTCCATAAATGGGACTTATGTATAGGTCAGTGAATGTGTCAGGTGATGGAAGGGCACGAGACAGACTGCCATCTGTCCTTCCATACCGCTCTGAAATAGCCACAGAGGTGATGTAAGGTCTGGGCCTCCTCCATAAAACATGTTGTGCCCAGGATAGAAGCCTGCTTGTAGTATGCACTATATAGAAGTACTCCTAGATGCAGGTCTCAGCATGCATTCATTAGAATGGGTAAATATAGGCCTAAGCATTCATTTGGGGATGGTAGCTTATTATTTATGCCTGAGTTACACTAATGAGCAAGAGTAGACTATAGAATCTCTTTTGTCAGTCTAAAGCAATGGTTCTCAATATTTTTAGCTCCCAGTCCACTGAATCTGATGTTGTTTTACAGTCATTTGTATGTGAGTCTTTTAATGACTGTGTGTTATCGTTTTGCTTTGAGTATATCTTTTTTGTCTGAAAAAAAGGCATTATAGTAATGAAGACAAAGCTTGTCTGATATGTCTCTATTTCTGACTCAGGGGATTCCACCCCACACTCCTGCTGGTCTTAAGGTGTACTGGCATGGGCTATAACTCATTTGTTTTGTTCACTTCAGCTCTTTCTATTTCATTTTCTTTCATTCACTGCTGATTGCATGAAAAATATTACTTTGGTTTTACATCATACTCAGTGTTTGTCCCTATTACTACTAACATGGTTAAACATCATCTGAGTTGCTGTTTAGCATTCATATGCAGTCTGAAAGTGGCCACATCAGTGAGGGGGTGACTGTATGGGAGTGACATGGAGAGAGTGTCATAGTGGCTGTGGGAGGGAAATGTGAATATGAACTGTGAGAGCAAGCAGTGTCAGAGATTCTCTGACTCATGTCTTCTTTATGCTAATGCAGGGCCTCAGCACTCAACATAGCCAAGGCTGCTCTGAGAACTTAAAGTGATACTGCCACAGGGCTGTGTCTAATGCACTACACATGATGAGGATGTAGTGTGTGTGCGCTTTTCTCTGTTAATACATAAGAAGTGGTGAAAACACAGTATCATCAAGTTTGCTGATGACACCACCGGATGACATGACATGGTTGTCTGTGTTGTGTTCAGAAAACAACCTGGTCCTGAGCAGCTCATAGCCCAAGGAGCTGATTGTGGATTACTTGACCTCTGTACATAGCAATTATGTGCAATATAAGTTTTAGCATAATTCAGTATTTAAAGTCCACATTCAATATCAAATAAGATCAATAGTTCCATGTGCAATCGTGTACCAAAAGCTGAGTGTGTGTGTGTGTGTGTGTGTGTGTGTGTGTGTGTGTGTGTGTGTGTGTGTGTGTGTGTGTGCGTGCGTGTGTATGTGTGTGTGCATGTCTATCTTAGGTTGACATAGTCATTGCACTGAAAAGTTGGCTCTCAGTTTTGTTGTATTTATACAATGACAATAAAGATGTTCATTCATTCCTTCATTCATTGTAAAAGACCATGCATATTGAAGTATATGAACAACTGATTTAATTAAGATGATTATGCAACAACACACCACACTTTACCAGGAATGGATTTTGTTAACTCTAAAAGGATGTCATGCATGACTGCACTGCCCCCTCAGGCTCCAGTGATACCATGCCCATATAGTGACCCTGAGTTTCTTTTAATCATCGCATGACCTCCTGGTATTTTCACATCTTCCTAATCTTCAGCTATATAAATCTTCTCCAAGCTCAGCACAGTAACCCGATTCAAGCTCAGCGGGAGACATTCAGCAGTCCGATAACGAGGAAGCGCTTTAATATTTCATACAGCTGTGGGCCAGTGTGGCCCCCATGTTTGGGACTCATGGACACTTTCATGGCTGACGTGCAAATACTCAAAACTTGCTGCTTTTCCCAATGCTTCACAAAATAATCTCTTTATAATACACAAAGTGCCTGGTCCAGTAGATCAAGTCAAGAGAATCAAGTACAGTGGGACAGCTCAGGCTGTCTATATGTGTGTATGTGTATGTGTGTGTGCATGTGTGTGTGCGTGTGTGTGTATGTGTGTGTGTGTCTGTCTATTTATGTAATGGGTGGGGTACTAAAGTATGACATTGTATGTTTTTACGGTGAAACTGAGTGACACAGTGTCCATGAAAAGCAGCATCCTATATGATGTGAGAAAGGACAAGGCTTTAGACTGGTATAGTAATCATCTACAACACCAAGATTCTCTCTGGCAAAAGGGGAGAGAAAAGCTTACAGTCATGGAAATGGGAATTTTGTCCTGACTAAACATAAGCACAACTCATCAAAAACTACCAAGCATTTCAATATCATTATTATTTTCAGCTTCAGAAGAGCAGCTAGTGTCTCACCACAGTGGAGCCCCATAGTGAAGACAGCTGTTGTGAATGCTCTCTGACACCTATGCACACAGCAGTGAAGGTGACTCATCTGTGAGTGACAGGCTAGCCTGCTCCTGGAACACACACAAGGACATGCTCAATTCTGCCTGTGGAACAAAACAGAACAAAACAAAACACCCACCCACAACCATACGCATAATGTCACTGATGCACACATAGTTACAGACAATAACTGACTTGCAGTCTCACTCTGGTTGACACACACACACACACACACTCACTCACACACACAGGAAGCGCGTGCATGTGATCTCTGGCACAAGCTGGGCACAGGCCACTGCTGTCCTTACCAAGTACCATTCATTCCATTGCATAGAGCATTGAATTCAACATGTCCACTGTGTAACCGTGTACAATCCATCCATGACTCTTTAACCTCAGACTCTACCACTGATTTATACAAGACAGCACTATGATGGAGGATGACATTACAGTAACTATGCACGTGACACTTTTTCCATTGTGTTTTTATTCTTTTTCTATAGTGGTCAGGTCACCCCTCTGCTTGACTGACTGTACCCTGCATATGTCTTTTATTATGGGTTCTAACAATGTTGACCACACACTGAGTGCATAGCCCTAATTCAAACTAAATTTACTGTCTGTTATGATGCCAATTTATGGGAGCCATAAAGCATACAGGGCATGGTATAGCACTGTAGGAGCATTTCAGTCACCGAGAGATATCCCTGCTCTATTCACTGGATATAGAACAGGTGATGATTGGGATTAATGGGGTCTGACATACAGGACATTGCTGGCCTTTCCTGTGTATACCATTGAAGGCAGTCATATACATCTTTTGGAAACACCTATGTCATTCAGTACCATGAAGCACTTATATAAAACTATTGAAAATGTGTCTAGCTACAAATGTGTCTGTCTTTACAGTACGGTAATCACAAACTGAAATGTTTACCATGTGTTTCAGTTTTATTCAATTCAATTCAGTTTTATTTATACAGCACCTTTTACAATAGTATTGTCTCATGGCACTTTAGAGAAGGAGCACCCAAGAGCAACAGGGGCAAGGAAAAACTCCCTTATGTTTAGTTAGTCTAGGAAGAAACCTTGGGCAGATCCACGACTCAAGGGGCTAACCCAACTGCCAGGGGTCATGGAGGAAAATTACAATCAGTAGTAAACATGATAAGTTGTCTATGGTTTTAGCTAAGGTTATAATAGTTCCAGAGTATTACCCCACTTTACATTACATGGTAGTCAGTCCATAGGTGGTTATCAGGAATTATGGCTGGACAATGTAGCAGCGGCCAGGCATAGTGTTAAACTCAAAGAAGTGGGATGGGTCATGGGGGTAACAATAAGGGTCCATTTGACAGTGCCATTGTGAGGGGAGTCAGTCACAAGGCCACAGAGAAGGGCCTGGCATGGGAATCTAGGAAGCGCCTCTATGATGGAGAGTTGGTCCTGGCATGGGCCTCCCGTAGTGTTAGTTGCAGTCCACTCAGGAGGGGAGAGTGAGAGGAGTCCACCGGAAGGAGGCAGGGATGACACTCAGCAGAGATGATTGTGAACAGAGGAAGCAAATGAATTAGGCCAGGCTCACACTTCAGAGAGCAAGTGTGTCATTTGTGCATACATATATGTATATAAATAAATATATGGAGAGAGAGGGGAAAGAAAGAGAGAGGGTAAGAGAGAGAAAGAGAGTTGTTTGGCATGACACATGAAGGTTTTGTGGCGGCACTAGGCTATAGCAGCATAACTAAGGTATGATTCATTGCAACCCAGCAGCACTGCTGGGATGGTCAGTGGCTGCCATGCCTCGTAACAGGGGGCAACAGCAGAGGCAGTCCCTCCCAAAAGACCCATGAGAAGTGATGATTTGCCATGCACCATCCCTAACTATGGGAAACAGTACAGAGGAAGGTTTTAAGTCTAGACTAAAAGGTGTTGAGAGTGTCTGCTTGTTGGATGTGGGGGGGGAGATTATTCCACAGGAGGGGTGCATGGTAACAAAAGGCTCTTCCTCTTATCGTAGATTTTGATACTCTTGGGACTACAAGAAGACCAGAATTTTGGGATCTTAGGGTTCTAGGAGGGTATTTAACTTACACTGTATATAGTGTGTGTGTGTGTGTGTGTGTGTGTGTGTGTGTGTGTGTGTGTGTGTGTGTATGTACCCACACACGTTTTGTAGCCTGACGCAGAAAGAGAAGCTCTTAACTATCAGCTCCAGTCTCAGCTGAAGTATCAGCTACTACTGTACTCCACATTCTGTCTGTTAATGTGATTCAATGACTTTTACTCAATCCAGTGTACTGTATTCAAGACTCCAGCATTAAAAGGATATCAGTAATATCTACTTGACAGCAATCCTGCATGTCATCCAATATTGATGATTGCTCTCAGATTTGCAATAAGTAAGTACATACATTGTAATGATGGGTCCATTCAAAGAAGATTCTCTTTCAGACTCAAACACTTTCTGTCAGTAAAAAAGAGCATCAGAAATGGATGAAGAGGAACTCTCTGTTCTCTTCCTCTCTCCTCTTTTTAAGTGTGTCTGTTTGTGTGTGTGTGTGTATGGCAAGGTGTGTAAGCATGGCTACTATGATGTTTTTGTGTTTGTAATTTGAAAGCAGCGCAAGTATAAGGATGCTGTGTGTCAGCTTGTTTGTGAATAGACCTATTTTATTATGTAATGTGTTTGTGTGAGTGTGTGTGTGTGTGTGTGTATGTGTGTTTGTGTGTGTGTGTGTGTGTGTGTGTGTGTGTGTGTGTGTGTGTGTGTATCTGTGTTTGTGTTTGTGTGTGTGTGTGTGTGTCTGTGTATGAGTGTATGTGTATGTGTATGTGTGTGCACGTTCACGTTCACGTTCACGTTCCAGTGTGTTTGCATGACTCAGCTCTTGGAGCTTGACAGGGGATGTGTTGCCACAGACTCATGTAGGTTTGACATGACTGCCAACACAACATGCCTTCTCCTCTGCTGAACAAGGAGACCCATTAGTGGAAACAAATCTTCCCAAACAAGCTCTGCCATAGAAGCCACAGAACAGACAATCACTCTTTCCATTCACTGTGCCCTGTGTCACACATGCAGCTGCCTCAGGTACAGGAACTCTTCCAGTCTTTCCTGCTCATTGCTTTCTGGAATAAGGCCACCACACACCCCACCCCCCACCCATATGATTTTAAGTCTTATTCAACGGACAGGCAAATGCAATAATTGTGCATTGTATGGAAGCATTGTGATTGTATGGAAGCGTTGAGTTTACCTACTATGTGTTAGGATCTCATAGTATCAAATGAACAGAGGGGCTCACTGTATCGATTGTAGTCATTACCATTAAAGCTTTCCCTGATGATTCTCCCTGTTTGACTTATGACATTCTTTCTCCCTCTCTTTCTCTATCTCTCTCTCTCTCACACACACACATACATACACACACACACACACACGCATGTGCGCACACACACATACACACACACTCTTTCTGTTCTCTCCAACTCTACTCATCAAAGGATGTCTGTGAAAGGCATTCGGGGATGAATCAGTCCCCCTCTTCCCTATAACCCACCAGTGAATGAAGACCTGATTCACTCCACCCAGCTCAACCCAGTTTCTCTGCCTGGTAGTGCCGTGCGCTCCTCAGCCCAACGGCTGGAGGGGTGGAGAGGTATGTGCTGCTGAGATACATGGACGAGACAGAGCTGAGCAAGTGAGTGGTGTGTGGACTTAGAGCTTCCGACTCTGTCCTACTCCAGGTTTGCAAGATAGTATAGCCAAAATCACCACATGCTGCAACCAAAAATATACTTTCATAGATGCCAGAAATAGCCTAGTACTTCACCAAAAATATATATGTTTCTTCCATTCCTCTTGGAATATGACACTGTATCATCTAAGGTTATTGGATGCTATTAAACTTAACTCTGTCTGACCATTTCACTGTTGCTGCATCTTGGGTTTATGGATGTCCTAGATACATTGGCCACATATTACAGCATTGAGGTCACATCTACAATGTGGCATTGGATGCTGAGAGGATGACAGTGACAGCAAAATCAACCAGCTCTGGGTGTGGGTGCGGCAAAAAATATGGAAGCATTTTTGACTGTGAACATTCCCGTGCTGGCTTGACCGACCAAGGAATTAATAATGTGATGCCTTTCTTAAGGCCACATAGCTTTCAAATGACCATCTCTGCTACACACTTGAAGTCAGTACTTGTATACACATACATGCCTACACAGCATGATTTAGTGTATACACTATTTGAATACAAAATGTAGCACATCTGTAGCATTGCTATCAAAATAATGAGGTGTACATTTAAGTTAATGCAGGGGTGGCTTGATGGCAGATGTGTCTGTTCTATGGAAAGCAATGATAGATGTCAGAAGTGTACTTTCATGTGGGCTGTTGCCATTGACTGATGTCTCCCTAGACACACACACACACACACACACTCACACACAATTCACAATCAGTCCCATTTCTGTCACCTCTGATCTGCTGGACTCACCCAGTATGAACACAATGGGCCAGCCCATGCCTATTATACATACTCTCTTTCTGACACACACACACACACACTCATGAAGACTACAAGACAAAGCAAAAATATGCCTCTACTGTAATAACATTTAGTGTCACGGCATCACTATGTTTCCTGACTTAGCTAGACGATCTATGCTCTTTCTCTCTCTTTCTCTCTCTCTCTCTCTCTCTCACACACACACACACACACACACACCCCTCCGGCCCACTGTATCTGAACTGCCGTGGAAGGGACTTAGGCATCCTTGTGTTCCAGAGTGATGCTCAGTGACAGGTGAACTGAGTCACTCCACTGCTCAGTAAAAATAGCCCACTGTGCCTTCTTAGCCTGGGAACCATCACTACACTCCACCATTACCACACACCACCATCACCAGACACCACCATCACCACACACCACCATCACCACACACCACCATTACCACACACCGCCATCACCACACACCACCATCACCACACACTACCATCATCACACACTACCATCATCACACACTACCATCACCACACACCACCATCACCACACACCACCATCACCAGACGCCACCATCACCACACACCACCATCACCACACACCACCATCACCACACACTACCATCATCACACACTACCATCATCACACACTACCATCACCACACACCACCATCACCACACACCACCATCACCAGACGCCACCATCACCACACACTACCATCACTATACACCGCCATCACCACACACCACCATCACCAGACGCCACCATCACCACACACTACCATCACTATACACCGCCATCACCACACACCACCATCACCACACACCACCATCACCAGACACCACCATCACCACACACCACCATCACCACACACTACCATCATCACACACTACCATCACCACACACTACCATCATCACACACTACCATCACCACACACTGCCATCTCCATACACATCATCACCATACACCCACATCATCATATGCCACCATCATCCTCAGTGACTTGAATGGTACTTTAGAGACATTCCAGTCAGCCAGCTGTTGGGCCCTGTAGTAGGTGGACTAAAAAGTAGAGGACTGAAAAGAGAGAGGCATCATCAGACAGACGGATGGACAAACAGACACAGTGAAAGACAAACAGGGAGTGTCAGTTGAGCGACCAGCTGACTGTACCCTTTACCCACAGCCCAACCACGGGCTCATCTGTCTCCTCTCACTGTCAGATTGATGTCATTATGGGATGCACTGCCCTCGTCCAAAGCCCCAAGCTGATCAAATCAGGCCTGCCCACACCCATGCCTGCAGAGGGCAAACTATTTATCTATCAAATCTATTTATTTATTTGTCATGCCCCTGCTCTCATTGGATTGCTTGTTTTCTTATCTCTGACTTAAGCAGGCCAACCATGATGGAAAATTGATTGATATGAATGGGTTTGTGTATTGACAGGAAATCACCAATTCAGTGACATTGACAGGCCCCAAAGTTCAGGTGTTTAGACCTCAACACAACACTTTGCACTCCTCTTCCAAAATAGTGACAAACTCATCACAACATTTGTGTTGACATCCACATTGAAGATTTTACAAAAAGATGCCAACTAGTATTATAGGGTACAGTTGTTAGAAGTCTTTGATCCCAAATAGGCTAAATATATCATCCATTCTGTAGCACTATGTGTAAAGCAATGTGTTATGTCCCCCCAAACATAGGCCAGTGTGTGTGGACAGAGCAGCACAGGGGTGGGATTGTTCCAGTGGAACACAAACATCCCTTCAGGGAACAGGATGAGGCAGACGCAGCCTGACATTAAAAAAAGAAAAAAAAACACGGGTGATGAGTTTGCTGTCAACTCCATGACTGGCTGGCAATCCCCACACTAACAATTTCCCTGTTCTCCCATTCAGCTAAGTGTGACACTTTACCTTACAAATTGGCTGAAGATTTTTTAAAAGTGCATAAGTGACACCTTGATCATTTGTTTTGACCTCAGAGACAGAAAAATGAAAATGTGTTTCTAAAAGTAATAACTGTGGTTCCAGATACTTATATCACAATGCCTTACATTGTACTAGTATAGAATTTGTGGAGATTTGAGACTGGGGGCACAGCTCCATCTCTAGAGCATTATATATGGAGCAGCATGACTGAGAGGGAAAACAGGAGTTTGTTTTGCTTGCTGAGCCTGGGTTGCCATGGGGACATTCATTAGGCGGAGTTAGGTCCTTGGTGATGCTCCCATAGCTACAATGATGATGTGATTTCATTCTTATGTGATTTTCATGAACTGATGTAGTTTTGGGAGGTGACATTTCCTTAAGCACTAACTTCATCAAGACACTGTATAAACAATTCAGATTATATGAACTGAGAAACACTTTTGTTTGTACATGAACATGGACAGGCAGACAGACAACAGTCAGATTGCATTGATGCAGTAATGTTTAATGTCATGTTAATGGACAGCACGGTGGCAGGGTAATTATCTGCTACTTCATACATATTATGGTACACGAATGCTAATCAATCTTAAAAATGGAGTAAAACTGAAGCAATGTTCAGTGCTTTCTCTTCATGTGCAGAAGAACAGACCCATCCATCTCAATTTCCATAAATGGGAGAGATGTCACATCCCCCTACCCATTGTCTGGATGGGTGTGCTGGGATGTCTGAGATATAAAATGGTCCCCAACCCCCCAGTCTGGGTCCTAGTATACCTTGCCCTGTCCTGGACCAATCATTCATCACCTGCTCTGACCCACCCTGCCCCCCACAGCACATCCCCTCACATCCTTCTTGCACCCCATTTTCCAGGGAAGAGTAACTGGGCCCTTTCATCCCCTTCCCCCTCCCACAGCTAATTCACCTTCCCACCACAATCTATGAGCTCTTCTTTCCATGTTGTGATAATAATTCATAATTACAGGATACCCAGTTGTCAGAACCGTGCATAGTAGGCTACTTTAATACATTGCTTGATTGTGAAACTGTGATGAATTGATTGTGAAACAGTAAAACGTTGCTTCTCAAATTAAGGGGGATACTGTGATAGCAAATACGGGTGAGCGAAAGGAGACGCCTCCCCCTTCTGGGAATTCTTTTCAGTGACGTCAGTGGAGCAGGAGCGCAGCCTAGGAATAGGATGTCCTCTAGAAGTTGGAACAGTCGCTTGTTCAGAGCACTGGCGCGGCTGTTTACTCCGTCTGAGAGAGGTGCAGCCTCGCCTGCGATGTTCGTACCTGTGCCCCACCAGATAGCCTATGTGAATCCCACAACTCAAGAGAGTTCAGCATTTTGGCTGATGATTCCTCGTATGGCACGACAGAAATGGGTCAAGTTCAAAATAGGAGTCACGCACTCAAGTGTCCATTGACCTCTATATTGTACTGCTATTTCTGAGGGATAACGCAGACTTGAAGTATGAAACTATATCGAAAATAGTACCGTTAGATTACAGTTACCGTTATGTTTGTTTCACATCTGGGTGAAAATAACATAACACAAGAAACGTGCACTGCTCACAAAATTCACACACCAAATGTACATTTCAATTTCGCCTTATGTGCGGACACAGTGTTGTGAGGCAAGGCAATTAATGCATTATGTAGAACTGCATAAATACTTATGTGTCAAGCAATGACTTCACGTTAAGTAATGCTATCTGCGCATTACCCGCGTAAATGTCATTGGGTTTCCAATCACATAGTATCGCCCATGTCAGCGCAGGGTTCTTCGTGATGCTCACGTTCTGGTGACCGACCGTACTAGTACTGCAGAGAGAGGGAGAGAGAGGGAGCGAAAAAGGGAGAGATGGGCGGAGAGAGAGAACGAGAGAGAGGGACAGTGTGAGGGGGAGTTGCAGGCACAGACACCTTCTTCTACCAGAAGAACGACAGGCAGTGGGGACCATATCACGCGCGCCGGACGTCCACAGGCACTTCACTGACTGTACTTCTACACCGGGATCGGTTTGGAGGTCAGTCATTCACAATTCACACTGGCACTGCGGCGACAAACTGGATGGCTCTCTAACTTGGATATTAAGACCAAGCTATTGAACACTTGAATTTAGCGTTCGGCCCGGCAAGGTCGCACTGTCACGACAGTCACTGCAGCTGACAACTGACTTGATGTTGAGCAAAACCAAAACAAACGTGAACCACCACGGGACTGCTTGACTAATGAACATGGCTTCTCCCATCTACCCATCGTCCGAAGGAGGAACCCCTTCTCCCACGACAAATGAAGATCCAGCTCGACAGGTGAGTCAATCGATTCACTGCCATGCTTTGGCAGCACAAACTAGGCTGCCATTTAAACAAGCACTAATGCATAGTGTGAACATGACATCAAGTGTGTACCAGCTATACCTAATGGGTACATGTTGGTAAAAGTGGGGCGATGCCAATTTGTTAATGTGCATCTCGTATACTATAAGTGGCTGCAGCATCAGTCATTTCATCAGTCATTTCCGTCGCAGCATAAAACAAAGTTTTATCTCTCCTCTCTCATTGCGGTATGTTGTCTGTAGCTCTGAACTGGTCTTGTCACCACCTCGTTAACAGGTAAATATTGAATTATGCAAACCCAGTATGAGTTGTGGAGCCTAAAGGGACTCGTGGAGTAAGGGATGAGAGGCAAGCAAGCATCGCCAAGGATCTGGCCTGACTCTTCGCTTTATCCGTGGGACAGCAACGGATAGTCTGAGCGTTTTTTTCTAGACCAGTCCAAGGCATGCTCACGGCTAATCCGCCCCAATTCTCTGAAAAGAGAGGGCGCGAAATCCGTGAAAATTTTTACTTCCACGATAGTGAAACAGACTGTAGTGGACTGTGTTGTTTAACCCTCTCCTAACACGCGTGTGCACTGCTCATACGGTGCTTGCGTGTGTTCCTTCATGGCGCGTATTGAACGTCCCGCGCCTGTGGATCATAGTCTTCTGGAGGACGAATGGAGTATTCGGTGTCCTCTGATACAATTCGGCTGCCGGACTGTGATTGTGCTCGAGTTGTGGTTTTGCATGATGGTGCTTTACTTGGATCAAATTCAGTGGAAATTTGTTTCGCTTTTTGACACTTTTAAGCTAATATTATTGTTTTGTCATGCATTTCATAACAATAAAATGTCTAATTTTACACCAGCTTAACAGTTTTTTATATTAAGATTTTAATTCAATCATACTCCCTGCACACGCACACTGGCTCTCTCTCTCCCACGCATACATGCACAACATGCAGATGCAAATACGCAAAGTGTGTGTTTGCGCACCTGTCCAGCTGAGAAGTGAAATGTTTTCCACACAATAATAGCAGCAAGTATGCATTTATGACATAACAGACATAAACTAAATTGGGACAAAGAGTTGTGAGAGTGTTGTGAGAGTGTTGTGATGGTCAGGCTGTCAGATGGCTGGAGGAGAGAGAGCAGATAAAAGGCAGTTTGTCACCAGCATGGCCCTGCAGAGGACATCTGCCACTTGTACCGGCCAGGAGAAGGTCAGACGCCCACAAGATGGGCACTGGCAGGAAGGCAGAGGGATGGAAGTGTGTGTGTGTGTGTGTGTGTGTGTGTGTGTGTGTGTGTGTGTGTGTGTGTGTGCGGGGGGGTGGGGGTGGAGGGTCGAAGAGGAAGAACCTCAAGAAGAGAGGTGGCTCATTCTGAAAATGGCAGGTGGTGTTTCCTGTGGTGTAATGGAAGATGATGGAGGGATTGAGATACAGAGGTAGACAGAGAGAGAGAGAGAGAGAGAGAGAGGAATGATGGTAGAGAGAAAGAAAGAGAAAGGGATTACAGACACAGAGCAGAAGATATGTATCTGTCTCTTATGATGGATACAGGAACAAACACCAATGGAGGGAGAGCAGGGAGGAAGTAGAGAGTGATACATTGGGGAGGGGAAGGAAGACAGATGAAACACTAGAGTGATGGAGTATAAGAGAGAGAGAGAGTGAAAGAGAGAGAGGTATAGTCCAGCCCTCTGTGCTCTGCAGTGAGAGGCTAATCTCTTTCAGTCATCGTGTCATGTGAAAAATGCATGCGGCATCCAAAGCATGGATCTGAATATGGAATAAAAAAAGCATGTGTGAAGAAACCACCAATACTATTTCCCCAAATAACCCAACCATTTGAAACAGGAGGGGAACAAAATCAACACTGAAAACCAGCAACGACAACAACCCATCCTCCTTGAGGCAAAGCTCACACAAACACATCAGTTTTTGATCCATTCAGTTTGATCTCTCAAAACACAGCCCACCACTGACTCAGCAGTCTTATTTTCGCAATTAGGGCTGAAGCCTATTGCAGCCTTGTCACACTATGGTGAGCTTGTTGCAATATCCCTGTGGCCTTACAGAGCCCCATCAGAGGGCTGATGATGTGGCCCATGAGGGCATCTGTAAACAGGGCCAGTGAGGCTGGAGGAGTTACTATGACTGCTGTCCTATTTGGTGAGACACTCAGGAAAGGGATGAGATGCTTCCTGATGCTACAGGATTCTAACTCGGTGTTCGAGCCTCAGTGTGATTTAAGATCGCCTCCCCTCTCCTCTGTTTCAATGTCTTTCTTCCCCCTCTCCCTTTCTCGTTTTTATGATCTTTCTTCCCCTCTCATCCTTTCTGTCTCTTCTTCACTTACCCTCAATGCTTTTTGTCATTCAAGTTCTCTTCACCCCTCTCTCTCTCTCATTCTTTCTCTTTTCTTCTTGTCCTCTCTGTTCTCTCTCTTTCTTTCCCTCTCTCTCTCTCTCCCTCTCACTCGCTCTCTCCTCCACTACTTTTATTTTGCTCAGTCATGCTTCCTTCTGCAGTCTGTTCACATTCAAGCACCCTGGAGCCAGAGAGAGGTAGTCTGTGTGTATCTGTGTGTGTGTGTGTGTGTGTGGTGTGTGCGCGCGCGTGTGAGTGTGTCTTGGTCTGTATGTGTATGGCAGACACATCCTGACTTGTGTGGCTTATTAGAATGTATGTTTTTTGTGGTTTCTGGTATGTCGCTTTCTCCCCCTTTCTTTCACACACACACACACGCACACACACACACACACACTTTGTGTATTTGCATCTGCGTGTGTGCATGTGTGTATACATGCATGTGTGTATATGTTGTGCATGTATGTGTGTGTGTGTGTGTGTGTGTGAGAGAGAGCCTGTGTGTGTGTGTGTGTGTGTGTGTGCAGAGAGTGGCCCACCCCTTTGGCAGCAAGATGAGCTGGAATTTGTTTATTTAAGGCAAAATAGGGAATGGGGAGAAATGTAGAAAAATGTGTTGCTCTCTGTCCGTGACTCCTAAGTGGAGTGCTTGTGGTTTGGGGTTTTTTGGTGGAAGTGCCCTTTGGCTGAAGGCTGTGTAGCCCGTACCTCAGTGCATGTCCCACTCTCTCTCTCTGCCCTTGTCTTGGAAAAGCTCCTCCAGCTGACTGAGTGTTGTTCTTGCAGTGGGTTCCTCAGAGGCTGTGCCCTGAGTGACTGGCCTGTCTTGCCATTGTGGTGCTGCTTTTAAGGTGATCCAGGATATCCCATTGGCATACAGGAAAGCTGCTACTGTTAAGGGCATTCACCTGTGGTTGTCTAAAAGTGGGTGTACACGTGTGTGTGTGTGTGTGTGTGTGTCTGCAATTGGATGATGTGTGTGTATGTGTATTTGTCTGAAAGTGTGAGATTTTATGAGACTGAGTGTTGTCTGACGAGTGTGTGTGTGATAGTTTGTGTATGTCAGTATTGTGTGAATGTATGTATGTTGTGTGTGTGTGTGTGTGTGTGTGTGTGTGTGTGTGTATGTGTGTGTGGTGAGAGAGAGAGAGAGAGAGAGAGAAAATAATGTCAGATTTGAGTTATTTTGTCATGCTTGCCTGTCTGTCTTGTTGTTTTACATATCTGTTATGTCATTTAGGCATATATATTAAGCCATTGGACTTAATGGTAGAGTAGGGTAGTAGAGCTTTACTGAATTGAACTGAGAGAGACAGACAGAGAGCGAGAGAGAGAGAGTAGGGTTATTGTGTGTGATGGAGTGTGTTTTTTTCAGCTAATTCTCTGCTGATGACACACAGAGGCAGGTCCACTCAGAGTGCTAGAACATTCACACCAGTCCCGTCTGAGCCTCTGATATTAACACTGACATCTGATAACATTTTTGCCATCTCTCCCTCCCTATCTTCCTTCCATCCTCCCTTTTCATGCATGTGGCCTCTTTCTCTCTCCCTCTCTCCTCTCATTCCTTAGTTATCCCTTCATCTTTGTTTCAGTTGTGTATCTCTACCCCCCTTAACTTTGTATTTTTTCTTCCTGACTTTCATATCCTTTTCTCTGTGGTCCCTCTCTCTCCTCCAGCTCGCTGCCTTTCCCAGCCTCTCTTCATCTATTTGTGCCTACGCTCTGCATGTTGTTATGCTATCTTTAGTATTAGTTCCAAAAAGAAATGTCAAAACAGCTCCCCTGTCACCGTTATCACTCTTTAAGATGGCTGATCAGTGGGATTTGTTTTGTTTTTTGTTCTCAGTCTCTTCAAAACATTTCCCATGTAAAAGTGGAAAACCGGCCCATCAGCCTTAGCTGATGTCCAAAATCCACATCAGCTGTGTGTTCAAGGGAGTTTTTCTCATGGTTTTCTGTGATGCTCATTTTAGCGTAACATTTTTTCGAAGGGGATGGGGGTTAGAAAATGTCTTAGACAAATGCACTGTCACAGTAACCGAAGCTGGCGTGAAAGCCATATTGTTTTCATAAGAGCAAACAGTAGGGCATTGATGTAGCATTGATGGTGTTGGAGTGAGGGTCCAAGCAGTGGTCTGGGGTCAAGAGTGTGTGACTGACCAGTCCTGTGGTGGGATGGACAAGTATGTGGGCTCAGCTCAGCTTGGAGTCACATGTGGAGCTGTGCATTCCTCCTCTCCTCCTCTCTTCCTCCTCCTCCTGGGCTGATCTCCAGCTGGGATTGCACAGCAAAACTGGGACTGGTGGGAACATCACTGCTCCAGTGCAGTAGTCACTTCTGCAAGGGCTATTGGAGCTCACAGTCTGTATTCCCATGTTCTTCAGTTCAGTTTAGTTCAATTCAATCCAAATTCAATCCAATTCAGTTCAATTCAATTCAATTCAATTTAGTTCAGATCAATTCAATTCAGTGTTGCTACATTGCTGACAAAACCTAAAGAATAGAATATCACATTCATTGGGAAAATAACTTTGCTTTTTTTTATTTGCCCTCATAGCCATCTACCCCTGGACCAGTGACATGCAGTCATGTGGAGTCCACTGTGGTAGAACTGTGTGTGATCAGCTGTTTTGTATTTGGTGGTCCACTCTCTGCATGCCATTCTGAAAAATGTGGTGTTTGTTGTTGTTGTTGTTGTTGTTGTTATTGTTTATGTTACTGTCACAGCCCCACCCCTCACACTGTGATCCCACTCGTAATGCAGCCAGACACTGTAACAGACACTCTGAATGACTGCAGGCAAAGGTGTCCTTAGAGAGATCAAAGTCACGATTAAAGCCGCCCACCCCTCACCCCACGGCTTGTCCTGCTCCCCCGCTCCGCAGACTCCAGGCACAGGATTGTCCTAGCTCCCCTAGACACTGGCCTAGTCTCTGCAGGCCAGATGGAGAGGCTACACAAGCCGAGCAGAGGAGACACAGTGTGCGCTATACGCTGCCTAACACACAACAGCAATAATAAATCAGTAGGCCCAGCAGACAGGAGAAAGTTATGCCCTGGTGCTATGTGTGTGTGTGTGTGTTTGTGTGTGTGTGTGTGTTTGAGTATCTTTGTGTGTGTGTGTAAGTGTGATTGTGTTTGTGTGAGTGTGTATGTGTGCGTGTGAGTGTGAGTGTGTGTGTGTGTGTGTGTGTGTGTGTGTGTGTTTGTGTGTGTGTGTGTGTGTTTGTATGTGTGTGTGTGAGAAAGAGTGGGCTACAGAATGTGTGACTGTATGTGACTGAGAATGTGCATGTGAACTTGTGATTGTGGTGTGTGTGTGAGTGTGTGTGTGTGAGTGTGTGTGATTGTGTGTGTGTGTGTGTGTGTGCGTCTCTGTGTGTGTAAGTGTGTGTATATGAGAGAGAGTGGGCTACAGAATTTGTGACTGTATGTGAGAATGTGCATGTGAACTTGTGATTGTAGTGTGTGTGTGTGTGTGTGTGGGTGTGTGTGTGTGCATGTGTTTGTGTGCGTGTGTGTGTGTGTGTGTGTGTGTGTGTGTGTGTGAATGTGTGTCTATGTGTGTACCGTGTGTGTGTGTGTGTGTGTGTAAGAGACTGAATGGCCTCTTTTCTGAGTCTTGTCTGTCTGGGAACTAACACAAAGAGTTTGTTTCTTGAAAGGCGGCTGTGATTGGATTGTCTTTTTTACCGATGAAACACAATCACACACACACAATCACATACATACACACACACACACACACACACACACACACACACACACACTTACATGCTCACACACACACACACAATTAAACAAACACACACTCAGTTTCAACTGAATCAGTTCCCAGCTGAAAGCCTCTCCCAGGGCAGGTCAGTGTGGAGACTGGCCACCCACACTGGGCATTCCAGTGGCAGCTAGAACAGCTCGGCCTCTGGCATGGGATCAGAGAACGCTGCCCACCTCCCCCACTCCCCTCTCCTCTGCTGCTGACCCACTGATGACACTGGCCTCTGGGCACCAGATGCTAATGGCTAACAGCTAATGCCAGCGCTGCCTTTGTGACATTCCATTTACATGCTGTTTCATTAGCGTGACAGAGATTAACAGACATAAATGATCTTGGGGTGAGGTTTCACTGCAACTGTATAGGTATGGACACTCTGTGTGTGTGTGTGTGTGCGCGCGCGCTTGCTTGCAATATTAGTTTTGGGGTTGGTCCCAGTACGCTCTCCCAGAATTGATACATTCCTCATTCCTCCTGTGCGGTTAGTAGTGAGCAGCAGCAGTAGCACACAGGAGTAGTGAGTGACGCAGGGCTCCAAGTACTGCTGCTCTTCCTGTGCTTTGGCCGTCAAAATGAAAAATGACAAAAACACTGGAAATAAATTCATTATTCATTGAGAGTCAAGCTTTCTCTCTCCGCCCCTTTCCCCCTTCCTCTCTCTCTCGCTCTCTCTCTCTCTCCATCTGTCTCTCGCTCTTCCTCCCTCTCTCGCTCTTCTGTGTGGCTGTACAGTCCTTGCATGACTTAGCACTCCAAAGGGCAGAGCCTAAATTAAGCTCCTCTTATCACACTGCCCATTGGAATGTCTCCAGGCAAGACGGACAGCACAGGGCCACTGTCATACATGGAGACAGGAAGTGAACCCGTGACCTCACTTCCTGTTCACCATGCCACCAAAAAGTTATTTTAGCTCAGGTGTGAGGTCAAGAATAACAGAGAGAAGGCAAAACCGGACGGTATCCATGATAAAGGCAACATCAGTTCTTCAAGTAGAGTTACTGGTTGTGCTCATGTACTGTGTGAGTGGTCAACACTGTGGAGGACAATGTTGGATGTTCTAGAATCTTCTGAAGGTTGAAGTGTAATGTGAGAGGCACTTGCTGCTGGTGTGAGGAGGGTGACTTATCAAAGGTGCTAAGTGGTGTGACTAAACGGGCGAGTGGTGTTTGTGTATGTAGAACAGCTGTGTCCTTACACGTGTGTGTATGTTTGTGTGTAGTTGAGCAAGAGTGTGTATGAGAGACAGTGTGTGTGTGTTTGAAGTGTGCATGTGTGTGTGTGTATGTGTGTGTTTCTGAATGAATGTAGGTGTGTGTGTGTTTATGTGAGAATGTTTTCGTCTGTGTGTGTGACCACAGAAACAGTGTCAACTCTGACATTAAACAGAGGTCACCCTCAGATACACACTGGTGTGGAACACAAACACCCTCTCACCAACCTCATCCCTCAGGATTTGGGCCATTAAGAGAGATGTCCACATATCCACACTGGCTGTGGACAGATTGCACAATCCCACAGCCTTTTCACAACCCACACCCCACAGCAGCAAAGCTAACTTGTCAAATCAGGACTTTGCAACCAGCTTCGTTTGACTCCAGAAGCAAAGGAGCGTGAAATAATTCCCCCCTTGTCCCAATCGGCAGGGGTGATGCCAGGAGCACTGAACCCACACACACACACACACACACACACACATAAACGCAAACCCGAAATCACACATGCACACGCAGACATACATACACACACACACGTACACACACACGTTCACAAATGCACACACAAGTGCTTACAAACCCACAACCACATTTGCACACACACACACACACACACACACGCCAGATGAGGTGGAATGAAGTAGATGACTGATTTCCAGAGTCTTGCACACACACCCCACAACCAGTGACCACACAGAGGGTCACTTAAAGGTCATCTCATGCTGAACTCTGTGCTTATGTTTGTCATTGCACTGTATCAGAGCCATATTTTCATGGCCTACAGTATACCTGCTGACAGGGATGATATTGCCTCTTAATGGCTTTACTCACTCAGCCATCTAGTCCTACTCTGGGGGCTTAAAGAAATGTGTCTGACTACACAGATGAATATGAAACAACTTGATAATAACCAGTTAACCTTAGGTGTCTCATCATCTTATACACCACACACACACACACACACACACACACACACACACACACACACACACACACAGGTGATTTACTACACCATACCATAGACAGAAATCCACTAACAGGTAATTGAAACCTTCTACACCACTCAAGCAAGGTACATTTCACCATACCAAGGGTATTACATGTACTACAGTACAGTTGGATCTTACCTGTGTGTGTGTGTGTGTGTGTGTGTTTTAGGGTCTGTGGGTTGATTTGAGGGTAGTCATGCTATATGCCTACTTTGTAAGCAGTGCACTCTTAAGCAACTCTTAATCAGTTCTTGATTAAGAGTTCAACTTTGCATTTGAATAGCAGCCAAAGTATTTCAAATGTGTGTGTATGGTTGTGTGTGTGTGTGTGCATGTGTGTGCGTGTGTATGTGTGTGTGTGTGTGTGTGTGTGTGTGTGTGTGTGTGTGGTGTGTGTTTGTGTGTGTGAGTGTTTATGTGTGTGTTTGTGTGTGTGTGTGTGTGTGTGTGTGTGTGCTTGAAGATGGCTTGGCAGAGATCCTCTGCTCCGTCAGCACTGTCAAAAGAATACTCTGCAGTGCCCTGTCCTCTTCATCTTCTCTTTGATCACAATGGAATGGATAGTATTTACTGCATTTCTGTCAGTCACTCTTCTGCACGTCGCTCTGACCACCAAAAACCCAGGAATGTCTTTTCCATAAGCTCAGCCTCTGTCTAGAGCAGAGCTCAGTGGAATGGATGAGCGAGGCCCTCGGGACTGTTTCTCAGACACTCTTGGCGCTGGCCACAGCTCTGTTGTGTGCAAGTTCATTAATCTGCCTTGACTGGCCTGGCTGGTTTGTTCTGCCTCTACTTTACATCTCAATGCTTCTGTCTGAGCGGTTTGTATTCGGGGCTGTAATGTCTGCCCTGGAGCACATAGGCTGATGTGAGTGTGTTATCTTAACGCTGAGGATGGAGGTTCCTCTCAGGGTTTAAAGCGTGAAGTGGACTGGCACTGACAGGTAGGCTGGTGTTGAATGGGAAATGTTGATGGTGCTGGTTTGAGTGGAGTCATGAGGAATTGTTCCTCTGATGCTGGTTACGCCACTATGGCACAGAGAGGCAAAACCGCTTTTCCAGGACTGTGAGTTTAGTTCACAGACAGCATTGTGTCCTCAGTCTGTGTGTCCTCAGAGTGCTGGGATTCAGTGGACACGCACTTTGCCTGGATGTGTATTGTCATGTGGCTCTGGAACATATTTGGCATTGCTAAGATGTGAGAGGCTACTGTGGCACATGTGGCAGACACTGCAGGCCATGGCTTTGTCTTATGATGTGCTCTGCTGAGGCCTCTGCTCTGGTCTGATAAACACATGACCCAGTTGCTCCATTTCCAACATGATCAGACACTCCACTCACTCATGGCACTTTGTTGTGGGCATCCATGAGAAACAAACTATTAAAGAGAAAGAGAGAGAGAGAGAGAGAGAGAGAGAGAGAGGGAGAGAAGGAGAGAGATACCCATACTCAACCCATGACATAATGAAACCCATGGCATAAGTGCTCCTGCTTGCAATGGCTTTTTGGTCCTTGGAAATAATTGTCTGTCAGTAATGTCATAGTCCACATCTTTACGTTCATGTAACCCTCAGAGAAATGGCAACAGAATTTGGGATGAAAAGAACGCATTTTCCCTTCTGTTTGAGCTGCAGCCTTGTAGGTTGTAAGTGGACCAGAGGACTAGATGGAAATGCAGATAAGAGCCTCAGTGACTCAGTCTGTTCTTCTCGTGTGGGAGTGTGTGATCACCAGAGCCTCCCTCACTGCTGAGACTCCCCCAATTCCACTTGCTGGGTGGGTGTGAATTTAAGGTAGATGGGGGTTGGAATGGGGTTACTGAGGTTGGGTGGGGCAGGGTGGGGTTGGGGGCTTATCCTTTTTCCCTCCACAATCCGGACTGGTTTGGTCCCTAATCTGATGGAGGAAATGATTAGCTTAGCGTCTCCTCTGGTTAATCCATGCCAAAAGGGAATGATCAGAGCCTGGACCCAGGGGGTCTGCCAGAGGATTGTGGGATAGCTGGATGAATGTTGGGATGAACGGCTAGTAGATTAGAAGTGGGGTTTATGTTTATTATTGGTTTGGTTTTCTACAGCTTTGCGGGGTGACAGAACATGCCATCTTTAAATTGTCATTTTCCCCTAATACACTTACAATATGGAATTTTGTCCGTACACACACACACACACTCACACACACAAACAAACAAACAAAGCACACACACACGCACACACACACACACACGCTTTTGCTGTCAGTGCCTGCTTTACAGTCCTTATACTTATACTAGTGGTTTGTCATAACATTGACAAAGACAAAAAATTAGATACCCTGTCACCAAATCTAACATTGTTTCAGGCACAGCCAGCCAATTTGTTTACACATTGTTTGCATATTTCTCAGACACTCTAATTTTCCTTTTGCGGTGCCATTATTCACTGTAATGCACAGCTGTAGTGCACATCGCTCCCATGTGTCTTCCCCCCTTTTCTCTCCTCTGCTCCTCTCCTCCCCTCCACTCCACTCCTCTCTTCTCCTCTTGTCCTTGGGGTCTTGTCCTCCAGTCCACACCACTCCTGGAAACCCTACAGCCTCCAGCATAGCCTGCTGATGTGCTCCAACTCATTAGCCCAGCTCTACTTGAGACAAGCCTAGTGCATTGCCTCTGATGTAGCTTTTGGAGGTGTGTGTGTGTGTGTGTGTGTGTGTGTGTGTGTGTGTGTAAGTCTTACAGTCATGGTATTGATGTTGTATGTGTATCTGGTTATGGATGCTGTATATATTTATGTTGTATATGTAGTGATAGTGATATGTAGTGGGATTTATTTAGTCTATCATTGTTTTTCATTTATTAGTTAAGCTAAAATGTTAATTTTAAAGGTAATCTAATGTTTACTGTTGCCTTGAACTAAAGCTACTTTGCTAAGATTAAATGTGTGCTAAGAATAAATGTGTGTGCGTTCGTGTGTGTGTGTGTGTGTGTGTGTGTGTGTGTGTGTGTGTAAGGAGAGGATAGTTGTAAATCAGGGGGTTTTCATTTTGTTAATGTGGCGTTTTGTGTTTGTTTTTATAGAACTTCTTTCAGTATGGCTTTAATGAAGTAATTACCCTGGAATGAAAACAAGCATCTGGCTGCTTTGCTGTAGTTGTGTTTAACATCTCAATAGCACATCCAGTCTACACAGGGTTGCTTTCAGTGCAAATGGCTACATTTCCCTAGGTGTCCGAAATGGAGGAGTCTGGCTCTGGGACCCTGATGTATTGCAGTTTGGTGCTGGGAAATAGTCACCCTGGTTGACATTACTTCGGGAGCATGGGAGGGAATGAATGTCATCAAAAAGCTGTGGAATTCAAATATACCCTACGTTTTTACCAGAATGGCGGAAACTCTACCTATAAGAGCTGTTTCAATAGTTGGACTCGATCTGTTGTGTTATCTGTGTTACTAAGTGCTAATGCCCTGCAGTAACCCTCAGCAGCTCCACCTCCAGCCTGAGAGGTTATGCCGACATTCCCTTGGGGAGAGTTAGAGAGTGACTCCTAGACTCCTAGACCTGGGCTTAATGTGAAACTGATCAGTTTCTCTCACTTTCTAGCTGTCTGTGCCTCTCTCTCTCTGCCTCTCTCTCTCTCACTCACACACACACACACACACACACACCACACACACACACACACACACACACAGCATGGCTTTGCTGCAGATGTTTTGCTTGTGCTCAAGTGACATCATACAGAGTGTGTGTCCAAGTGTTGATTAGCGCTGATGCCTTGAATAGGGATTTTCCAAGGCTTTCAGGGGAAATGGAGGTATTTCACAGTCATTGTCATCATTACAGGCCCGGTCTCTTAACTGTATTTGAACGTTATGGAAACTGACAATAGAACTGCGAAGAAATCTGATATCTTAGATCCTAGATCCTAGATCTTAGATCCTAATCTTAGATGATTTATTTCGTAATGGAAATTTGTGTGTCAAGACAAATAAAATGATCTTTTTATTAGACTAAATACCCCGTTCTTGTATATTGTACATGTTTGTGTGTGTGTTTGTATGTGGGGGGTGTGTTTGTTGTCTGAAGAATATGGAGCGCGTGAGACTGTGTTTGTGCGTGACTGCACTCATATGTGTGTGTAGGTGTGTGTTTGTAGGCTATGGTCGATCTATGACAGGGCAGTGTTGGAATTGTTCTCTTATGTGTGTCTATATGTATGTTACAGACGTGTATTTGAATGTATGCACTGGTGTGTGTGTGTCTGAAATGTTTGTGTATTTGTGTCCATGTGTCTTTATCTGCATGTGTGTGTGTGTGTGTGTGTGTGTGTATGTTTGTGTGTGTGTATGTGCTGGCTCTCTCCCTTCTCCTGTGCTAGTCTGGACTGGGCTGAGAGCCACATCCTCCTCCTTCTCCTCCTGGGCTCAGAGGGGCTTTGGCAGAGCAGGCCACCGCGCCTCTGTGCTTTTGGGTCGCTCCCAGACTCCCTGTGAGGGCACCCAGGAATGCTTTCCACTGGGTGTGTGTGTGAGAAAGAGAGAGAGAGAAAAGTGTGTCTGTGTGTATGTGTGTGTGTGAGAGAGAGAGTTGTTTTGTGACCACAACACCAATAAGATATCCACTGAGTCTCACAACCACTGATGTAATCTAAGTTATGGGTGTGCCAAATATGCATGTTGTCATACCAAACTGCTTATGTTTATGTCACAGGGAGTATAATTGTCACCTGGGCTCAGAACTCTCTCTGTAAGGTGATGGTGAAAATGGCAAAACATTTGAGAGACTTTAGCTTGATGTGATGGTAAGAGTTTGGCTTGGTGAAAAAAGAGAAGGCTAAAGTTTGGGGTTAGACTGAGGTCAGTGGAATGAAATCTCAGTTGGCAGGAAATCGAGAGTTAAGCACAAGTAGACGGTTGTTTATTTTTATGTTGGATATGATGGATTGATTACAGATAGATATCAGTGTCTGATGAGTGAGCACTGTCTCTATTTAGACTTGGCAAATAAAGATATTTCCCCCTGCTTATACCTTGGACTTTGAAATACTCTTAGATTACGTGTATTATATATTTTATATCTGATTACTATATACACATATGTTGCATTTCTGATTAGACATGGAAAGTTTAATATGATGTAATGCTTAAATATGTTGCTAGGGCCGAGGCCATGATGCTAGGATATAAATGTGGTGACCTAAAAGCCTGTGTGTTCTTGGAGGAGAGGAGGGTCCAGCCCTGCATCATATCTTTGGCCGCACTCTTACTCTCCGCTCAACGAGAACCATGTGTCCAACACAGCCCAACCTTCACTCTCTCTCCATCTCCTTCTCTTTCTCTCTCGCTTACTCTCTGTTTCTCATCCCTCCTTTCATTCCATTCATACTTTAAGACTGACACTCCATGTTTTGACTTAAAGGCTCTACACAGTGACTGGAGCAGGTCACTTTTCACCCCCACTGAAAACATCAGGACCCTTGTTTGAGTTGAAAGATGTTTACCAGGGCCATGACAGGACAATGGTAATTCCATCAGAAAAATTATGCTGGTTAATATCATGTGAAAACACACATTAAACTGGTCATTCCAGCACATCCTAG
Source organism: Tenualosa ilisha (assembly GCA_015244755.2). NCBI lineage: Eukaryota > Metazoa > Chordata > Actinopteri > Clupeiformes > Clupeidae > Tenualosa > Tenualosa ilisha. Next base: position 428,830 of record PYXC01000091.1, on the reverse strand, counting down.
TCTGTCAAACTGGACATTGCTGGAGTGGGCTGGTTATGCTGCTATGGAAGCTGGAAATTTGGTAGAAAAAAAGCAAAACCAGCTAGAATGGCCATCATAAGCAGGTCCAACCAGCCAAACCATCAAATCTCACACTAAAACACACCTTAAGATGGCAAAAAAACAGCTTAGGCTGGTTTTTAGCTGGGTGATTTCTGCAGGGAGGGCAAACTACGCACAACCAAAGTGTGCATCTGTGATGGAGTCCAAATAAAAGAGGGAAATAGTTTGTCAGTCTCTAATAAATATGAGGTGTATACAGAGAAACTTGGGAAATGTGCAATGGCACTAGAGTCACAGCTTTATCATCCCAAAAACACAGATAAGGTTTAGACTTACGTTTAGTGTGAGATTAGCTTATCTCCTGAAGGCCTTTAACATTAGCAGAAATGTCATCTGTCATTTGTCAGTAGAGATAGAGTGACTAATGCCCCCCCCCCACTTCTTCATATCAGTTTCCTGCGTCTGTTTCAGAAGTCTGATTGATGCTATTAGGTGACTCATGCTACAGGAACTAAACTTTTTTATTTTCCCTAAAAAAAAAAAAAATAGCGAGCCAGCATTCATATCCTGTCATGGGATGTGAATATTATGTGTCAAAATACTTCATCAAGACACATGAAATCTCTTAAAGCGCTGAGATTTTTGCGTGCTCAACACATCCTGACAGGAGCGCTTTTGAGTACCATTAGCCAGTTAGCGTTGCAGTTGGAGCTGGGCTCACAGCCTAGTCATCCACTGAATAAAAGATGGCTAAGTCTGTTACGGGACGCGTATTCTCTAAACGCAACAGTCATCTAATGAGTCTGGAATTCACAGTCATGTGAGCATTATGCAACAGCAGGGCATGGCTCCAGCCGTGCTGAAGGATCATGGGAGCATGGCGTCTCTCTGGAGAGTACCGCACGCAGGTGGGGATGATGGAGGGGTGGGAAGGCTTTGGCACGTGCCCTGTGGATAGAGTCAGATATAGGATTAGACCAGATTTAAAGGATCACCGGCTGTAAGCTTTTAGTTCTTTTTTTTTTATTTCTTTTTGGAAAATGTGGCAAGGAATCCAATTAACCCATTTATAGACTGCCACTGGGCTAAAATAAGAGATGATTTTATACCTGCATGTGGGAAGGTGTAACTTTTGGCGAGTCTGACTAGATAGACTTACCCCTCCTATAACACACATGGACTGTTTATCACACAGACACACACACACCATTCATACACGTCACAAACATACACCCCCCCCAACACACACACACACACAAAATCACAATCATATCATCATGACTAGAAGATGTGGTGGCTTAAGCTCTCCTGTGGTTGATGTGTTATGTGATGTGTGTTGCTTCTGTTCCAATATACACATGTACTCCAACCACTCAATCTTCCAACCCCTCACTACCATCTCAGCGCTCCTTGTTTTTTCAAGGGTTTTTTTTACAGTGAGAAATGAATATTGTGATACTGTGATGACAGGCCCTCAGTTATACAATACAGTGTAATGACCACATATTATGATCACAATTGTGGTTTGTGTGATTTTTCAGATTCTAACTGGACAGACAAGACAAAATGGTAACATAGAACTCTGTGGGGTCTATGCTAGGGATTTTACTCTGTTTATACCCATTCAGCAATACTGAGTTCTGCTTTTGCCTTATCTGTGGAACATCACCTCCTGGTGCATCTCCTGGGATGCCCTGTTCATCTTTCAGGAGGTGATGCTGTTAAACACCAGCTGGGGCCTAGTGCAATTTTCAACATGCCCCAGCCATGGTTACGCCTTATATTTGTTTTTGAGACAGCTGTGTGTGTCTGTGTGTGTGTGTGTGTATGCGTGTTTGACTCAGAGGCTGTCAGTCAGTCTTAGTGGGATGCTGTGTGGATGATGTTTTCTATGTGGATGATGAGAGAGAGAGTGAGTCATGTGACTTCCCAGAAGCAGGACTCCAGTGGGTAGTGGGGGTCTTATTACATTATAGCAATCAGGTACTGGAGATGGTCATGGGAGAGGAAGGCTGGGTTTCTGCAGTGTATATGTGTGTGTGTGTGTGTGTGCGCACGTGCATGTGTGCACGTGTGTGTGTGTGTGTGTGTTGTCTGTATTGATTAACCGTCATATCATGTATTACCCAGGGATCTTCTCACTCACATTAGACACACATACTCACACTACACACACACACACACACACACACACAGACACACACACATGCACGCACAAAATATAATGTCAAGCACATAACGGACCTGTAGTAGTTTATAGAGAGGCTGAAGACTGGGAGGGAGAGAAAGGGAGAGTGTGTGTGTGAGAGAGAGAACACAGTAAAACAACCCAACCCCAGAAAGGCTCGGCTCTCAGACACAAAGGTGACAAGGCAGTCTTTTGGACACCATAGAGGATACAAGATCAATTCGGTGATGTTGACATAGAGAGAGAGAGAGAGAAGAAAAACTAAACAAACAAACGAAAATGTGTGGTTAGAATGCGCTCTTAAAGAAAGCATGTTTGCATCGGCATTTGAGATAAGGTCTATGGCTGCTAAATATAATTAAACTTATCATATGAGGTACTTGTGAAGTGTTTTTATAGTGAGCAGATTGTTGTTTCTCTAGAGACTATTGATGGTGGTTTTGCCCTCATTGCAGTGGAGGTCATTGAAATTCTATTAATTTTCTCTCGCCTTCAATTCAACTCATGCATTACTCACATTCTGTCATCCTTTATAAGACGACTTAAGAGTCAAGGCTCAATTTTGAAATCCCTTTGTGTTTATTTGTGTGTATGGAGATATTCTTCGTCCTTTGGTGACAGGCTGCCTCTGTAGGGATGGAGAGATGAGAGGAGGAGAGAGAGAGAGAGGGGAGGAGATCTCTGACACTGTATCATTTGTCAGACAGGTGTGAAAGAGTGACTCCTCTTCTGTTCCGCTTTTTTCTTTATTTATTTCTTTCTCTCTGTAATGATTCTGTTAAAGAGTCTGGTCTGTTCTTCTTCTTCCCCCCTCTCTTTTTCTCTCCCTCTGTGTGAGTGTGTGAGTGTGTGTGTGTGTGTGTATGTGTGTGTGTATGTATGTGTGTGTGTGTGTGGCAGAGAGGGAAGGGAGAGAATGGTAGAATGCCAGACTGACTAATGCTTATGGTGATAAATTGATGAGGTATTTTGGGTGCCTGTCTCCCCGTGTGAAGATGTCCCTCAGGGCCCACACATGCTCATGGAGAGTCCTGGAATGATGGGGGGATAGAATTTCAAAAGAGAGAAGGAGAAAGACAAGATAAAATGAATAAAAACTAGAAAAGCACTCGGAGAGCACAGACCTCCGCCAAGGCAATAGGATCACCACCATTTAATCATCTGTTCCTTGTCCTAATACCCATATTTTATCCAAATCCGTGTAGTATTTTTTAATCTTGCTAATAGACAGACAGACAGACACCTCCTTGGCGGAGGTAATAAGAAACAACACAGAGAATGAAAACTGTTTAAAATATGGACCTGTGGAACTGAATGAAAACAAGTAGAGCAAACGAGTAGAGCAGAGCAGAATAATGAAAGGAAGTGGAAGAGTAGAAAGATGCTAAGATGTGATGAAAGAGAAAGACAGAGAGGAGAGAAGAAAGAGAGGAGAGAATGCAAAGAATGAAGTGAGCTTGCTGGTCCTATAGTTTCTTTCATCTGTCACACTTTTGCTCTCTCTCTCTTTCCCGCTCTCTCCCTTATCGTCCACTGTCTGAGGAACGGATTTAAATGGAAGCAGCTGTAGGACCTGTTGCTGTAGAAACACATGCGTTGTTGCACGCTAGGAACAAAAAGCCTCTCACTGAACCAGATACTGCCGTGGCAGCCACCATCCAACATGCCCCCTCCCATCCCATACACATATAACAAACACAAACATACACACACACACACACACACACACACACACACACTTACACACAAACACCATCAGTCTTATGGTTACCTGTGCATCTATCATAAGCCCACCGTTTGCTCTGTGTTAACTCCACAGTTAACCCTGATCAGCATTAGTGTTGTTATAATAGTATTGTTGTTATGGGACATTAGAAACAGAGACATAGGTAGATATGGTACAGACTATACTGTGTAGTGGATACTGTATGGATGGTTTTTCTCAGTCAGTATTGGTGAACACCATGCATGTAATATTAGTAGGTTAGATGTTACACACTGGAATGATTTGCCTCTCTGGTAATCATAGGTTCTAGTAATGTCTAATATGGGCAAACCTGCTCACCTCTATGCACTGTCCCAATCACATCACCACAGCTCCTCCTTCTCTCCCTCCTCCTCTTCCTGCTGTTGTTATTTAGAGAAATAATGGTCCTGACCTTCCAGAGCACTGCCAAGATTGCAGCTGTGATTGGCTGTTGATGAACTGTATATGTTTATGAGTTGAAAGTAGGAGGTACTTATGGTAATAGACTTTCTTACCTTCAAAGTTAACACGGGCAATTGCATTCACAGTTGTTTTGCTAAGGTGCTTATTTGGTCCATAAAACTCCAGGCATGGGATGTCTGGCCTCACACATGTGTATAGATACACACACACACGCACACACACACACACACACACACACACACACACACACACACACGTAGCAGTCATGGCTAGTTGAGTGAGAATTGGGTGCTGGAGTAGGAATGCAGATGGAGGCCGGGCGGAGGTCAACCTGATTCAGTTCTCCTTCATCCGTCATCCCACTCAATTACTGCACACATGTGGATGCATGACGGCCATACAAACACAGGCACACACACATAGACGCAAGCTCTCACACATGAACGCACATAATCACCAGTAAATACACACACAGACAAACACACATACATACACAGATGCATGCTCCAGGATTCCATGCATGTGTACACAGATCCAAATACACATAAATATTCCTATGAATATAAATAGAATGACAAGTAAACATTCTGTACATGCTGACACAAACACATGTGTGCGCTTGGATGCAGACATACTCACACACTTAGACACATGGTTTATAGGTGCTTACACTCAATTGCAATGCTACCATTCCATCAACCACACTTCAGCACAGAAACTCGCCACTGCAAGGAGCTGGTTGGCTCACCAACATGACTGCAGAACACTATCCCAGCTCTGCACACGTATTCCCTGGAGGTCCTGCCGAGCTGTGTGTCTCTGTGTGGCATGATGTCTGTTTTAGAGCTGAGCCCAGGGTCCCTTAGGCAGGGGCAGGACAGTGGAGGAGTGGCAGGAGTAACAGCAGCATCAGGAGCTGGAGCAGCAGGGCTGACAGCCTCATAGGCTTCCCTTTACTCCCCCCATCAGCTGTCAGGTTCGCTTAATGTGGAGGACAGTGATGGGGATGACAGCATGGTGTGAAATAATGGCTCCTTTTCTGGGCTGATATTGGTGGAGTGAGAGAACGTGAGGTTTAGTAATACTAGCTGATCACATATCAGTTATTTGAAGTCGTAGAAATGAATTTGTTTAGTGTGAATTCTAATAGAGTTTAAGTGATTCAGTCAAATCGACACAGTGATACAGGCCTGGTTGATGTGGTGGTTGATGTGTCCCCAAAGTAGTGACTAAAGGACAAAGTAGTAGGTACGAGCAGTTTTCTCGTTTGCATGTGGGGTGATATTGCCCCAGCTGTGTGAGGAGAGGGAAAGAGAGGATGCACACTGTGCACAAAATAATGCTGCCACTAGAAGAGATTTGAATTGCATTTGGGGTATCATGAGGTGTGCCTGAGTGTATGTGTGTGTGTGTGCCTGTGTCTGAAAGAGAGAGAGTCAGACAAAGAGAGAGAGGGAATGCAGGAGAGACAGATTGAGAGAATAAAGAGAAAGAGAGGTCCCAGAGAGCTGAGGAAATGCCTCCTGCATTCCTCCTCCTTGCCAAGGCTCTAGAAGCGTCTCAAGTGTCTGCGGACAGGGAGAACTTTATTCACTGCATATCCAGTTTCAGGAAATGGTCGTAGTAATACACTTATATCACATCCATTGGGTGGAGGAGGCTAATAGTGTTTGAGATGAGGAGGGGCAGTAGACCACAGGTTTAATATGTTGGCAGACAGCAATCGCTCCTTTCCTGTGGTCTCTGTTTCACACTGCTCTCTGCAAGCTTCAGTTTGCTTAGTCAGTGCCATTGATGCAATGCAGAGCCAGTAGGTGAAAAGGATATTTTTCACCAACTCTGTCAGTGTGTGTGTGTGTGTGTGTGTGTGTGTGTATGTGAGTGAGAATGAGTAAGAGAGGCTCTCAGTTCTGTCCCCTGATGGTAATGCAGTGTCAGTGTCATTTATCAAACTGTGTTCCACAGAGGTAAACAAACGTGTACAGCAAAGTGATGATAGTGAAGCTTGATTAATCTCTCAATACCTTCTTGGAATAGGCCCCTTGACAATGTATATTTGGAATGTATTGCAATTTTAAAACAAGTAATATATTATTTAGACCTACCATGAGTTCCCAAATACACATTGTGGTTTATACATAGATTTAGAAAAATGTCCCTGAGGATAATACTATGACTTAGCCCATATGAGAAAAATATGTTTTTCTTTATAATTTCAGCAAAAATGTTTTCTCTTAACTGGATGATATGACTGATAGTGTGAAACACACAAATATGAGTGTAAATATGGGTGTTGTTTAAATAGATAATGGACTTAAAAAAAAAAATTGCAACAATATTGTACATTCTCACCAATTCATGTGAATTTACTCACAAACCAAAGATTAGAAACCAGTGATGATCTCTTTCAAGCATTATGTTGACTGACAAGCCGGTAATAATTTTTATTTTATTTACTTTCTGTCTTCTCCTCAACCTGAAGTTTCAGATCCTGCAAGTATTGTAACCGTGTAACCTATGCTAGAGGTGGGCAAGAGAGCTTTCTTTCACCCTGTAATGAGCCATTTAATCATTGAAGTGACTGTGAAGCTTATAAATTAACCTAAAAACAATGCCTAGTGTGCCTTTAAAATAGACTCCCACCCTCTACAGTTTGAAATAAACTACGGGGCTGATGATGTGCCTGCGTCACAGTGGGTAGCCTAGCCATGGCCATACCCATGTAGCAGGCCTACCTCCCCAACATCTTCAGCACACAGTGCACATGAGTTTTATCACTCCATCCTCTCTTCAGGCTCTTCTGTCAAGTCCCTCAGCCTTCTGGCTGGTTGGCTTAAAGCAATGGGCGTGTTCTACTTGGCTGGCTGGCTGGCTCGCTAACTGAGTATGATTTTTCTGTGACTTTTGTCCAATATAAAGCCTTTGTACCCCCCAGAATGCATTGCTTTAAGAAATCCAGCCATCTCAAATGATGGGCAAAAGTCTGTGATGCGGGGCTTTAACTCAATAAAAAATATCCCACTGAGTTAATCAGCCAGGCAGCCATGTAGAACAAGTCCTTTTTCAAAAAGAAGATGGGTTGGAATTTATAGGTGATTCTCTACTGTGGCCAGAGAGCGACAATAGTGCACCTAAAGGTCAACCTGGGTCGGGGTCTAACACACTGCTGCAAATCATTGTAGGTGTTGAAGTTGAAGTGACCGGGCTAGCTGCCATACCTTAGATATATTTTATTGCAGTAGCAATGTGAGCTTGTAACATGTAAAATACCACCCCACTGATTTTTAAATAATTATCTAGCCAAAATACATAATGAGGAATTAGTTAAAGAGTTCAAGACTATTGAGACCACCAGAATCACCATGTTAATGCCTGCTGGCGAACTTTGTTAACGTTAGCTTGAGAAGCTACCTTGCTGCTGGATAAGGACTAATGCAACAGATTTAGCATCTCTGTCCAGGTCGGTTAGCCTAACGTTACACGAGAAAATGCCCTTTCATTTTATTGATTTGTCTTTTAAATGTGTTGCTAATTTGCAAGAAATGGTTTATAGCTACAGACAGGTTGTGTGTAGCATTTAGCTATAGTTAATAGCAAGACATTAACCTGCTAGCATAGGTTGTTTTTACAACTTTTCTTTTTTCGTGTGTAGTCTATCCAACCATATTGCATTATTGAAACTTCACAGTAATCATTGTCATAGCTCTCTTTAATTCAATATAGCTATGCTATTAAGGAGAACAGAAGCTCTAATGTTGGACAGCGTTTAGCTAGCTACTTTAATATACAGCATGAACCACGTGCAATATTTGAGAAAGCTTGTACCTGTAGTGTACTTTATTGCTGGTGCAAAAAGCATACGGTGACACTATGCAATAGTAACCTAGTTCCCTCTTGAGGTTTTAACGTTACTGCAGTGACCAATACTGTGGTCTGGTGTAGCTTGATATCTGTGCTAGGAGGGTAGAGTGGACCATAAGTCATATGTGGGGGCTATGCTGCAAGGGAGGCTGGGATCAATTTCATGTGCGGTACCATACTGCGATAATGGCATTTACCCCATAGCCCCCCGCAGCCCAACCAGCTGACCTCAACCCCTCTTGTCCCACCATGTGTAATGTAAGTGAGCCTCACCAGTTTCTGTAAATCATAACCTCGCTGTTGGATTTACAGTGGGAACAGATTGGGCCATTGTGCGTGTGTCAGTGAGGCAAGTGGTATTAACTGTATGTGTGAGCGCTTTGGAATGCAGAGGAGGGAGTTGGGCAGGTATAAAGCTAAAGGGGGAGACACACTCACAGTGAATATTTGTGGCAAGGGAGTAGGAGTTTGGGCTGATCTGCCAGAATATGTCCTCTCTGTCTAGTGTGCGTGTGTGTGTGTGTGTGTGTGTGTGTGTGTGTGTGTGTGTGTGTGTGTGTGTGTGTGTGTGTGTGTGTCAGAGAGAGAATGGGAGAAAGTGTGAAGGAGAGAGAAGTACTCTGAGCCAGACAAGTGAGCATCTTTTGTCCCTGAAGACAGGCTTGGATGAGAATAGCACACGCCGAGACCTGGGCTCCCTGCCTTTCTCTGCTTTCAAGTGTATGTGTGTGTTTGTGTGCTTTTGTGCTATGTGTCTAGAATTGCTGGATGGCAAGAAAAGGCGTCTGTGACAGAACCATGTTCCCTGACTGCTGGGAGCTGTCCATGCATAACCTGTCATCTCAGCTCTGCTACCTGGGAACTTTCACACTGTAACGACAGTGTATCTTGTCTGGCTTATGCATAATTTCTCTCTAAATCTATTCATCTACATTTCTCAGCCTTCTCAGCTACTTTAAACATGCTGTATTTTACTGTAAGATGAAAAATGTCTGGGCTCTTGCATTGACATCTGTCAGCTATCTGTGTGTTCTTGTTGTAGAGTGTTGCTGTTAAAAGCCAGCAAAGCAAAGTAGCTAGCCAACAGGCTATCCATTAGTGAGCAAAGGACATTTGATACTATAATAGGCTGGCTGCCAATCTGTCTCATAATGAAAAGTGCAGATGCTCAGTTTAAGCTTGTCAATTTACTCATCATTATTCATTGAATGCTGTCGATTCTCTTCATCTCACTATTCATCATTCCCATTTCCTCATCTTCCTCATTGATTAGGCCTACCATACCTCCCTCTCTCTCCCCTCTCCCTCTCCCCTAGCATATAGCCTAGCCCAGCACTCCTGAGCATTTGGTTTCTGGCTTGGATCACTGCTAATAATCTGCATCAGGGTGAAGGTTTTTTGTGTATTAGACCTATTCAATGGCTTGTTTCCTGTTAACACACACACACACACACTCTCTCTCTTTCTCCCATTAATCTTGGTTCTGTACACAGTGTGTGTGAGTAACAAAAAACACAGTGGCCACAGCTGTACACCCTCAAACCTCTGAGTGATAATGGGCAGTAGGCCCTCCTCTATTGATGCTCCCAGGGAGCTTAGCTGGGGTACCTGGTTATGGGTGATGTTAGATGACAGAGAGAGAGAGGAGATAACTAATAGAATTGTGTGTGTGTGTGTGTGTGTGATATTTTGTCTGTCCAATATGAAGCCTTTGTATCCTCCAGAATGCATTGCTTTAAGAAAGCCGGCCATCTCAAATGATGGTGCATTGGGCAAAAGTCTGTGATGGGGTGCTTTAACTCAACTTAACACACACACACACACACACACACACACACACACACACTCTCTCTCTCTTTCTCCCATTAATCTTGGTTCTGTACACAGTGTGTGTGAGTAACAAAAAACACAGTGGCCACAGCTGTACACCCTCAAACCCCTGAGTGATAAAGTACAGTAGGCCCTCCTCTATTGATGCCCCCTGGGAGCTTAGCTGGGGTGGGGTGGGGTGGTATAGAGAGAGATCTTTGTTTTCTCCACCTTGTCTTTCCTCACCATTCACACATATAATCAGGCCTCATGGCAATGAGCTTTGACAGGCATAGACATACAGTATTGCTCTCTCATGTACTCAACTGAAACACTCCCTTAGTAAAGCACCTCATCAAATGTATGGTGTCAAGATTCCATGGGCTGACTCATTCCCACAAGCACACAGAGTTGCCGTTAGTGGCCGGAGACTGTTACAAGAGTACAGACCGGCCCATTGATGGTGTGGTGTGTGTGTGTGTGTGTTTGTTTTCCATTTCCTTTTTTCCTTCACCGTTAGGGGTGTGAGAGCGTGTCCCTGAATGACGGTGATCGAGTGCCCGTGGTGGACCAGATATTTAGAGGGGTTGGCAGCAACCGATTTCGTAGGAATACCTGGTGATTTTCCATGGGCGGAGAGATGTACAGAAAGTGCTGCTGGCTTTGTAACTTGTCTGTGAAAAAAACCTTTATTTGAGGCTGTATGTGTGTCTGTCTGTCTGTCTGTCTGTGTGTATGTGTGTATGTGTGTATGTGTGTTTGTGTTCTTGTGTTAAATTAGGAAGGGGGAAACTAGCATACAGTACCAACTACCACTACCAGACAGGCAGCAATCAGATACACATGAACACATCAACTGACAAGTAAATAAGTCAGAGTAAAGCGCACCATTGACTAGACAGTCAGACTCCAATGTACATCTGTGTCCATACACTGAGTTAGATTCATGTAGAGGCTCATGTGCAGTGACTACATGTGAGGAGCTCCTCTGCCCTCTTCTCCTCTCCTCTCCTCTCCTCTCCTCTCGGCCTCATCATTGCCCTGGACTGGAAACCAAACAATCAGCACCTAGCCAGACTTGTGACCAGGGTGACCCAATGTAGATGAACACACCAGTGAACTTTCAGTTGGGGTTTGATGGTTGACATTTTTGAATTATGAAATCATCAGTGTTAAAGACCAGCAGTAGTGAAATGTCAGCCTGCTTGGTCCTACCAAACAAAGGAAGCAGAAGGTGAATGCACTTTAGTGAACATTAGTGAATTAGGTGAACACACTTTAGTGAACATTAGTGAACTTTCAGTGGACAGAGATTCGACAGAGGGCTGATGTTCCTGGATCATGAAACTGCCAGTGGTTGCAGCTGCCTGTTGGATCAGTATTCCACTCACAGAGACTCAGAGCTCTTACTGTCTGCTGGAGAAATGGAGGAAGCAGATGACATCTCTCAGAATGCACCTTGATCTCGGGCAGGGGTGCGGTGTGTGTGGTCCAGTCAGTCTGATTGACCAATATGGCATTTTGTGAAATGGGGTGCTGCATTGTTGGCACACACACGTTCATTAGATTGCATAAAAAGTTTTTTGTCCTCTCATACGATTACCATTACACACACACACACACACACACACACACACTGTGTGTGTTTGTGTGTGTGTGTGAGAGAGAGAGAGAGAGAGAGAGAGAGAGAGAGATAGTGTTGACCAATAAATCTATGTAATTGCATGTGCTATGCTGTAGTCCACATACACAGGCACACACACAGACACAGATACACACACACACAGACACAGATACACACACACACAGATACAGACACTGTGCTGAGAGTGCTGCTGGTGATTGAGGAGAGGTACAAAACAGTGGCACACTGCATTGCTCAGCAGTAGCTCGTACTTTATGGCCCTTAAACTCCATATTTTATACTGTTGGCTTCTCCAAAAGCTGGGCATGTAACACTGCCAGCTCCCAAACAGGTCTTTGTTCTAGCAAATACATGTTGGTAAATTTGACTGTGATATCAAATAATGACCTGATGGCTCCAGTAAGTGTTTAATGCTCACTTTGCTGCTGTAGTTGGGTGTTGCTTATCCAGTGTCACTTTCAAACTTGCTGGGATGCAAGCCTCTCTCTCTCTCTCTTTCTTTCTCTCTCTCTCTTTCTTTCTTTTATCTCTCTCTCTCTATCTGTGTGTGTGTGTGTGTGTGTGTGTGTGAGAGAGAGAGTGTGTGTGTGAGGGAGTCAGTGTGGTTTAATGATTCAGCATGTGCGCGCACACACACACACACACACACTGTTAAACTGATTATCATACAGGGACCTGAAGTGCAAACTCTCAGTGTATTCACCTGGCTGATATCCAGGGGATATAAGGATTAAACTGCTGAACTCTCATAGACAGTCACCCTCTCTCTCTAATTCAAATTCAGTATGTATTGGTATGACAAATGGTATGCTACATTGCCAAAGCATTCACAGCAATAATAGGAAAATAAAGAAAACACATCAAACTCTCCTCTCGCTAAACTTCATGTAGTCTCACACTAATGCTCTATTTCTCTCTCTCTCTCTTATAGGTAAGTTATCAGTCAGATGGCTGTATTTGATCCAATATCTTATGCCTGTGTTGGAGACTGTGCAGCAACCAATCTCTGAATGACCTTTGCTCTGATTAACAGTTATTGGCATACTGTTTCAGGTATGTGTGTGTGTGTGTGTGTGAGAGAGAGAGAGAGAGAGAGTGTGTGTGTGTGTGTGCATGCGTAAATCTTGTTTTTCATGTCAACAGTAGTTTGGTGTCATTTTTTGGATGAAGATTAGAAGTGTGTGTTCACACACACCCCTGTAATCCTTGTCTGAATGTTTAGATGACTTCAACAGTGGGAGCAGTAGGAGAAACAGCAACAGAGGCCCAAATAGCTGATATTGCACCCCTGTTCAAAGGCCTCAAATAGTGGCTCACTGCATTCTCCACACATGCCGCTGCTACATTCTTAAATAATAGCTGTTATTTCCTCACATGTAACCTGTAAGTAAGTGTGTGTGTGTGCACATGTGCGTGTGTGTGTGTGTGTGTGCTTGTTTGACTTTGTGTTGTGCTCACTTGATTTGTGTTGGTAGGTGTTTGAACTGTGTTGGACTGTGTTGAAATGTGTTTGAAGTGCGTGCACATGTGTGTTTTATACTGCGATTAGATATTGCGATGAAGAATTCCAATGGGATTTATAGTGAAAAAATGCCAGTAACTCTGTTAAAGCATTGTAGGCTTTTTGTCCTGTCATGCCTCAGCAGTCTGGATGTCCAGCCTTGGCTTTAGAGCTATTCAGAGGGTTTGAGAAACCATGAGTTTTTGGTTTTGGTTTAAACATGTGTCACCTTTGTTGTTTTCTCCATTAATGTGTTTACTTGGCATGGTTATAGCTCACAGATTTTGAATGTGTGTGACAGAAAGAAGTGAAGAATAAAAAAAGGACAGAGAAAGAGAGAGAAATCTTAACGAGACAATAAAACGAGTCTCAGACATTTGCATGGACGTCTGCCATTCCTTCTGTACATAGCCTAATAGCTAGGCAGAAGAATGCCCTGGACACCGACAGATTGTCCAGATTCTTTGGAGAGTCCAGACAGAATTCCGTACAAGCCTGCAGGCCTCCACGAGTCCCCTGTGGCTAAAGGTTAAAATAGCAGGTGGCTAAAGCAGGAGCATGGGATAGCGCTCCATGAGCATGGCCAATGATAGTGCTCCATAAGCATGGCCAATGATAATGTTCCATAAGCATGGCCAATGATAGTGCTCCATAAGCATGGCCAATGATAATGTTCCATAAGCATGGCCAATGATAATGTTCCATAAGCATGGCCAATGATAATGTTCCATAAGCATAGCCAGTGATAATGTTCCATAAGCATGGCCAATGATAGTGCTCCATAAGCATGGCCAATGATAATGTTCTATAAGCATAGCCAATGATAATTTTCCATAAGCATGGCCAATGATAGTGCTCCATAAGCATGGCCAATGAAAATGTTCCATAAGCATGGCCAATGATAATGTTCCATAAGCATGGCCAGTGGTAGTGCTCCTTAAGCATGGCCAATGATAATGTTCCATAAGCTTGGCCAATGATAACGCTCCATAAGCATGGCCAATGATAGTGTTCCATAAGCATGGCCAATGATTAGCCTGTCTGTCATACATGTGAGGCCCACTGCTGACATCCGCAGCATTCTAGCGTTTGTTTACAGTAGTAAAGAGCCCTTGTCTGGACACTTGCTGACCAGGCTGTCGATGATTCCCCACTGAGCGAGCCGAGCCAGCTATTCATAAACTCACAGATGTTTCAGGAGGTATTGCTGACCTTGTTTCATTAAATGAGCAGTCTACTCCATTACAAGGTGTTAAGCCAGGCCTCATTCATCTACCATTGCAGTTATTTCTACCAGAAGGGTATGATGTGATAGACCATCTTTCTCTTCCTATATAGTGGCTATAAAATATCCTGATTCATTGTAGGTATGCAACATAGGGAAGGAGTGGAGAAATGATCACACACACACAGACACACACACACAGTTTATCTCACAGATGGGGTAATATCCAGAAGCAATGCTTTGCTTCTCCTTGTGTGTGTGTGTGTGTGTGTGTGTGTGTGCACTTGCTGGATATTACACCCATCTACTGTAGGTTGTGTTACTGGTAGTAAATGACTGTATGATTGGTGGAACTCTTGCTGTTATGGTTGAGGGTGGCTGTAGGGCTGCTCTGCTGCTCTTTACCCACATGCCACTTGAGTTATTAGGCAATTTAGTGAATAGAAATGTGAAGTGGTATTTTTTATCCTTTTTCAATTAGGCTAGACTGTGGTCATGCGGGCCAGTTAACAGCAGCAGTGGTGTCCATTATTCTCTTACAAGCCAGTTTTGTCATTTGTTTTAAATCATTTTGCCTAACAGGCTTGTTAAAGACTGGTATGGACCACAAGACTGTTAACCTTAACGTGTTATTCTGGAAATGACAAAATGGTATCAGAGTAAGACATAATAAATAGCTTAATCTTCTTATGCAGTGTATCTATTAACAGTCATTTACAGTATTCTGTTGTGTAACATGGGCTCACTGGACTATGTAAGAAAAGGCAGTACAAGATCAGGGTGTGTGTTGTCCTTGAGCTGGTAATAGTTATGGCTTTGGACTTGTTCAGGGCTGGAGGGCATCTCTAATGTCATTTGTGATGATGTGTGTCATCTTTGCTTTGGGACACAATTGATTGGCTGCAGCAGCCTCTGGGTTAGAGCTGCAAGTGCTGCCACCCTTTGGATCCTAAGCGTGCCTTCCTGTCAGGCCTTTTTACTGTGCTGCAATAGGCTATGCCAGTGTATGCCTACTGTGTCGTGTCATGCTGTGATGTTTCCATTTTGCTGGCTTAAAGTGGTTTTGCAAGTGATCTTGTAGCTGTTCCACTCAACACAATTCATTGCTGTCCCTCCCCAGGGTGGACACTAGGCCATCTTGTTGTGTGCTGCTTTAAGTTCCACACATGGTGAAGAGCATCCCATTGAGTTATATACTTAGCAACAAGCATGCGCATAGACAACATAGCGCCAAGACAAAGGAACTGCATGCTGTTCTCCAGTGATGGATGTCTGAGGGCCTCAGTGACTTGTGGTAAACACGATGCCCACTCCCACAAACAGATCACGGTGGGCAGGGGCGCTGCGTGAGGCGACTAGGCTCTCTGTGCCAGGGCACCTTGATGCCAGGCAGTGTGCCCGTATAAGGGCTCAGATTACTGGAAAGCAAGACGAGTTGGCACTGCCCACTGGACGGTGGCCTTTTTTATGACTGAACTCCACAGCGGAAAAAGACAACTGCCACCAGACGAGGCACTGATGAAATTAGCAGTCGCCAGTAAAAGAGGGCCATGTGAATTCTCAGGAGGTGAACTTCCTCCACTTCACTGTAGTGTCGGTTGGGGTCAGTGTGTGTTTGCCCTATAACAGTGTCCAAGAGCTGAGCTTCTGGGCTCTTGGAGACAAAGAGAAAAATGGTACTATAAATATGGGATGAGAAAGGTAAAAAACCAGATCAGAAACAGAAATTTTTAAATATTGTGAAGACTGATAAGACATGTTAAATAACATTTTTGTGATGGAAAAACTAGTAGATTGAGTGAGATTTGACCCAAATCTGTGAAAATGTGAGGATTTTTTGTCCTGTTTTCAATGTATGTTTATTACCATGGCTAATAATAACTGCTGACTGCTATTAGACATTGCAGTCTACATCTTTTATTCATCTTTGAAAATAAAATAGAGAGCTGTTCATAGGGGCAGAGCTCTGGGATATTTATTTTATAACACTGCCACCTAGTGGATCCACATGTAGCTGCAGGCAATTTGACAAGATCGGTTTGTGCTCTTTTGTTCCCCTTTCTCCTGGTCTTTGCCAGCAGCCACAAGTGGAAAAGTCCAGCTTCAGAAAGTCCAACTCCTGCCATATACCTGTGCACTTTACTCAGATGGTTCCACTCCTCCTTATCCTCTGATCTGCATGGCTGAGGAGTTGTGTTAATTAGCATCAGCTGGCTTGATGAATAGTTGGCTTGCTGGATGTTTACTTTTCTTCTTCGGGACTTGTACACCTAACTGCCAGCCACTGTTATTAGCATTAGTATCAGCACCTAGCATTCAGATAATGGCCCTGTCTGAGCTGGAGTTGTGGTTCTGCTGTGAAAATGTATGAAGTGACCAAAGGTAACACAGCTTAAGGCATCTCTAGTTGTACATGTCTCTAAAAGTGAGGTGTGATCATTTATATTGGATGAATATGTATTTTCTCTTGTCAAAAGAAGTAGACATTTTTCAACTAGATCATTACTTATATGTGTTTGTTTGTGTGGGAATGTGCATGTCTGTGTGTGTGTATAGTGGAATTTCATGAAAGAGGAAAGAACCCAGTGTAAGGCTAACAGATGGAAGACTAGGTCTTATCTAAAATCAGCAGGCCCATTACTAGCCAACTACCTGCCACCAGAAAATCAATGGGGTGCTTTACGCAATCTAAACACAGGCAAGTGTTTACTCCCAATCAGGCATCGTTTGAGCAGGCCTAGAAGGGATTTCATTACATTTCTTCCTTGCATGTCTTTTTACTAGGCTTCGTTTACTTAGGCCTGGAGGGGATTTTGTTACATTTCTTTTGACTGTCCACTCATCTCACCCCACTAATTGCTTTTGTGTGCTAACGATGTGTGCCCAGATGTTTGTGATGCAGCTGCTGGCTATTCATGTCCTCCATTAGGGCTTGAGACAGAGCAGCATCCTGCTTGTGAGGCAGTTAACCTCTGTGCTGGATGGGCCAGGGCAAAATGACATCAGGCCGCTAATGGGGTGAGGTGAGAGTTTTATAACCCCCCCCCCCCCCGGATCCTCTTCCCCTCACTCATGCCCTGCGGCCTCTGGGTTCTGTTACACCACAGATATCCCAGGATGCAACCCTGGGGAGTGTAAGGTGACATGATGGCCTCTCTGGTGTTTTGTCTCTGAGCCAAGTGTTGGCACATGTCCCTGTGAGTGTACACACACTCACACACACACACACACACACACGCACACACAGAAACACATGCAATACATGCACATAAGAGAATAGGCGTTGTATGCACGTCCACCATAACACACACTCGAAACACTCCACACACACACACACACATGCATGTAAGTGTGAGTTGGTCCACTGTGTGTGTTGACAGGCTCATCCATTCCCCCTCTCAGTGCTGCTGGAATCTCCTCTCCACCCCACTGTCCAACGCCATCTGGAATTCATGGAGCTCTTCCCCTGCCACCTCCCACTTAAACCTGTCTGCTTTTGGTTTGGACACCGAGGAGCTGCATGCACACTGCATTTCAGAAGGCATTAGGGTCAAGGCACATGCTCAGTCATTTTATGGAAATAGTGTCTGTGGTTGTTTTAATATAGCCGTACGGATAGGCAGTCAATTCAGAATCATTGTGTTAAGGGGCTCTGTTAAAGACTAATAGAAATGTTGAGTCCTGAGGCTGTAGTACTTCACATTCCTCCCTTCATTCTCTCTCTCTCTCTCTGTCTTTCTCTCCAAATATTGACATTTTGCTCAGCCAAGATGTGTGCTGCTCTGAGGGCTGTTCTACGGCTCTGTGGGGACAGGTTGCTGACGGGGGCTGGACTCAGGCCCCTCTGCCCCTCTTTTGTCTGGCCCACCGCCACCGTCTCACTTAGCATTCTGTGGAGCCGCATTGCCATGACAACCGACTACCTGGGCTGTCTCTGTCTGAGGCGATGCACGGGGGGAAAGGCGGGGTGGACAGGGGGTGTTGGGGGTGTGATTTATGGGGTGCGGGAGGAGGGTGGTTGGGTAGCTGGGCAAAGGTGTGGCACATCTGTCCAGAGGGTGGCCAGCCAAGTCTCATTAGGGCAATCTCCATGGAGACAGTGCCATAAGGTGTGTGTGTGTGTGTGTGTGTGTGTGTGAGCGCGCACACTTAGACTTAATTAAGTGTGTGGAAAATGGTAGTCTACTAAGCCCGCACTGATGAGAATTTTATGGTGTAGACAGTTCGGACTGCAGGGGATTTAGCCACACTTGTGTTTCAGTCCATTTCCCTGTACGTCAATCCACACTGTGCAGGTCTATTTAAGGAATGATGGAGCTGTCAGGCCCATCACAACTCAGGATTCAATCCCATTCACTTTGAACTTTTAGTATTTGGAGGCCAGTTTTATTCTGGAGCAGACGATCACAGTCTTCCCATAAATCATGAGTCAGGGGGCTGCAGACCCTCATTCCTGTCAATCAATGTTAAACAATGGGAATCCAAACTCCAGCGAGTCTCCAGCATTCTGATCCAGATGCACATGAGCTTATAGGGGGACTGAAATATGTTGACCTCCTGGGTTGGATAAAACTGTAATGTCCATCAGACTGGTGCTTTTGAAATTCTATGAGTGGACAGGGATGCACATTGACGGATGGACAGACGCATGGACGGATGGTCAAGAAGGACCACAGTATCCTCTGCCCTCCTACTGGGGGTGAGGGTAATAATGATAATCAGCTTTACTGAGCTGCTGAAGGTCAGAGTTCACGGTCTGACCCCTCCTGGCTCTGCGTTGTGTCTGCCAGTAGGCCTCTCATTGTCTCAGGTCGCTGGCAGCTGTGACACGGATCAGAGGCACTCATCTGTGCGTGATCTCTCTGTCCGGTGGCGTCCGCTGGTGACCAAGGGGGCAGATGCATCCGTGACGACAGGATCTCTGTCTGTGCCAGGACAAGGGTCCAGGTTCATCTTAACAGGATTACAAACATGTGTGCTCACACATCAGCTCACAAGGTTTAGGCTCCGTTTTCATAGGATTTTGTAGATATAGAGGAATCTTGAGGGATTTTAGTTCCTAGATGTTGTTCAGAAGATAAGAAAAGCAAACACTTTCATTGTAACTGGACATTTTCACCATGATCTGTAACTAGAAGATTCATGAATTCTTTCTTCATTTTAATTTATTTTCAATTCATGGTGGTTCACCTCTCTTAGCGGTTATTGGAGTTAGTTTGCTTGTTAGTTAACGTGTGCATTGCTTCATTAACATCCTGTTCTGTGATTTATGCAATAATTAATATTCTTCAGCTAGTAACCTGTTTCTTTTTTTATGTGAAATACCCCCCTCTTGTGGCGACGTAAATATGACAACCTCCCCCACCCACATTCTTAAATATTGATTTGGCTGGCCCATTGTCTGCAGGCTACACCATGCATCTTCCTCTGGTCATGTGTGGCTTAATGAACATTTAATTAATTAATGCCTTCAGCATCCCAAAATAGGCAAATTAATTAGGCTCATTCCAAAGGCTTCAGTGTGGGCTATGTATAGTCACAAAGCTGGTCTCTCATCATACATATCAATTGCTGCGGGGATCTGGTGGTGCTTAATGGTCAATATGTCTTTAAGACAACACAGCTAAATTGCTTTGGCAATTTCCCCTGAATATCATTGGTAAGTAAGGGCTCTATCCTGTCACGTAGCTGCTGAATGGTACCCTCACAATAGCATCTAAAAGGGTGGGGCACAGTGAACCATTATTTTGGCTGTTATTAATTATGAATCTCAAATAAATGAATGCAAACACTTTCAACACAAATTTATTATTCTTGCAACTTTGCGCAAAAAAGCTGAAATATTTATGATATATTTAAGCAATAGGCATAACCTGGTCTCCCAGGACACACCCAGACACACACACACAGACATACAGAGACACAGACACAGTGAGACATTTTTCAGTGGTATTGATCCTCTCTTTCATCTAATGAGTTGCTTGGATTTAAAGACCATTTCAGACAGGCAGCCCCCTTCACCCACTACCCTGCTCTGTGGCCACCTCTGGACTGGTCTAGCCACATCGAGTCACGCCCTGCTCCATTCTCCATCCTCCCTTCTGCTCCTCTTACCCCTCCTCCACTCTCTCTCTTTCTCTTTCTCTCTTTCTCTCCATCCCCCCCCCCCCCCCCCCTTTTCTCTCACCCTCTCCTGTTGCATCTCTCTAGTCTGGATGGCTCATGGTTTTGATCTCACACACTGCAATCCACAGACCTGCCTGCATGATGCAAGCCAGAGCCAGTTGCTATGGATATCCTCATGGATTAGATCGCTATGGCAACACAGTTTCCCTAGGACCTGAAAGTTTCCCAGCAGGGAACCAGGTGCCGGCGCGTGCAGACACACACACACACACAATCTGTGTTTCTGGATTGTACTATTAGATCGTTGCTATGTGTCTGCTGTATTGCAGTCATTTGATTTGAGCTGGAGTAAACACATCTTCTCTTTCCACCCACTCAGATCTCTGAGTTTTTGTCCATGTCAATTACTGACAATTACAGCTCTCACATTCATTTAGTTACCCAAGAAGATACAGTTACAGTGCTTAGTAATATGCCTGGTAAAAAAACAATCAATTAGGACATTATTTAATTATGCCGTTATTATGTTATCCAGTGACACATACAGCCTCACTAACATGGTTTTCCATCCATAGGCTAGAGTGTAGTGAAAATAGCATTCATGTGGAGACAATGATAGTCATGTTCATATTATATATTTGATGTACCCTTGATATGGTTATGACTGTAAATGTCATAGGTCTACAAAAGCTTAATGACACTCAACTATCATTCCGGCACTGTTTATAAATAGAAAAGCTTATCATTTATTAATGATGCAAAAATAATGAATCATCCGTCCCACTGCATGAAGGTCAATGTTAATGAATGGCATCTAAGCTATCAGAGTGGACAGGGCCTGATGACTGCATGTTGTGTGAGGCTCAGATAAAGAGCATAGAGCACGGCTTCTGCTGATGCCTGTTGTTACCCCAGTGGTGTTATTCTGTGCTCAGCCAAGCTGCAGAATATTCTGCCCCTCTGGTTCATGCCA
The DNA here is from genome assembly GCA_015244755.2 of Tenualosa ilisha. NCBI lineage: Eukaryota > Metazoa > Chordata > Actinopteri > Clupeiformes > Clupeidae > Tenualosa > Tenualosa ilisha. Next base: position 407,290 of record PYXC01000091.1, on the reverse strand, counting down.
ATGTCAATCATGACACTGTTAATCCTGACTCATCTTTAACCAGATCAATCACTCGCTTAAGCCGCCATCAATTGGATGGGATATTGCACAGTCTGCAAAAAGAAGCTTCTGTTTATAATGTTGGCTCATGATGTGGACCCCGCTGTTGGTTCGATCCTTGTCTGTTCCATTCTTCTGAGAGCCTGGGTCATACCATTTACAGATATTGACAGTGTCAATTATTTATGTGCATGCGTTTGGCTTTGCTGTTTAACCTCTGTTTGTTACTTGGCTGTGGCCATGCTACAGTTTTGTGCATTCAGCAGTTTCTCATCAAAGCACATAGGCAAGCTCTGCACACATTGAACCAAGCATCCAGTGACATATGCTTAAAGATTAAGAACATACAAGAAAGTGCCTGTATGCAAATTGAATTTTATTAAGAATATACTGTGCTTCAAGAAACATACAGTATCTGAAGTCTATTTGGGTTGAGGTTGAAAGAATCTGAACAATAGATGATGAGAAAGACAGCGAGAGAGAGAGAGAGAGAGAGAGACGGGTGACATTGAAGGGTGGTGGAGGCAGGTGTTCCCTGGAGCGAGACACAGGAGGAGGAGGGGTGTGTGTGTTTGTGTGTGTGTGTGTGTGTCTATGATTGTGTTTGTGTCTGCAAGTGTGTCTGACATTGGATTGCAGGTGTAAGCCAGCGCTTACAGTGAATGTCCGTAACAAGGTGGCAGTGCGGGCCCAGTCCACCCCAGTGCCTTTAAGACCCAGTGTGACTAGAAGCACTGAAGGTAGCGATGGCGTCTGGCATCTGAAGGCTGGAGGAGGTGGAGGAGGGGATTGGAAGCTATGGTAGGAGGGGAATATCAAAGACACCCCACCCCACACACACACATACACACACACACACACACACGCTCATTAAATATTCACAACCTGGCCAGCATCCAGACGTCTCAACCTGACTAAGGCTGGTGGCACATGCCATGTCTTCAGCTCTGATGGGCTTCGGAGGACCTGGGTAGGGTTATTGGGAGTCCCCACTCTCTCCCCTCCCCCCCAACACCCCTTGTGCGTGGGGCGGGTACATCTGTGTGCGTGATGGGCTCTGCTACACACTGTGCCAGCTGACAGTGACGAGCTGCTCTTTGGAACGGTTTGGCACGCTTAATTTAACCCAACCTGCCAGCCAGCCAGCCCTGTTCTGTTGTGTTCTGCCAGGGTAAGACGGCAGTGAAGGGTGAAGCCTGAGGCTGGAGAATTCTGAGAATGCCACTAATTAGACAAAATAGAGTCTTACTCTCTGTGTGTTTGTCATTATTGACTCATTAAAGTGGGGGGACACATCTGCAGATCTGCAGACTGCTCATGGTGCTTTAGTGGCTGGTGGAGGTGTGGTTGCTGCTTTAGTCAAACGCTATAATGTATCCAGATGTTTAGTGGGCTCTGCTAAAGGATTTGTCTGCTGTTTGTTTGTGTTTGTGCTTGTTCAGGCAGCTTTTGACAGGACATGTTTATACCCAGAGATCAAGCTTTTGGCTTTTTCATATACTCATTTTTCCTGTTATTTCTTTAATTGATAGTACATGAAGAAAAAGGCTGGATATGAAGGCCTGAAAATTTGTCCAATTTTTTTTCTACCAAAAGCTTTATGGTTCTTATGAGTATGCAGCAACACACACACACACACACAGAGCAGAGCAGAGCAGAGCAGAGCAGAGCAGAGCAGAGCAGAGCAGAGCACACTTGACATTGTTTCAGACTATGTTGACATACATGACACAGAGAGAGAGAGCAAGAGAGAGAAAGGAGGAGGAGGAGAGAGAGAGGGAATATGCACACACACTTAACATTTCTGCTTGACAAAGTTCTCCCTCAGTGTTGTCTCTTTGAGGCGCAGTGAAGAGGGCTTGATGGAGCTGTCAGCCAATCTCTCTGATTGGGCCGCCTCTGCTGCTCTATTGTTTACAGGCCATTTCATGGCTGCATGGGGGACTGTGGGAGTTTGCTTTGTCTCGCCTGCCATTGGTGGAGAGAAGTTAAGCCTCGCTGAGCACTGTGGTGACCATCTCAACAGAGAGGACTCGGGGTCAGGTCAATGTCAGGGGGAAATGGGAGAGGACGTTGGGGGGCGGAGGTGGTTGCTTTGCTGGTTAAGTGGGGGGATTCCTTTGTGTGGGCTGGTTAATGCTTGCAAAGAGGGGAAATTGCCATTCTTTTCTGGCAGATGGGCCAGTGAGTGACGAGTTTTAGCCTACTCAAAGTCACAGGATGTTTTAACTTCATCATTGTTAAACATTGATAGACAAGTAGATAAGTAAAGATACTTTATTTATCTAGAAGGAAATTAAGGTGTCTGGTAGCATATACACATAATATATACACATAGCCACACAAGCATATGACATCCACACACACACATACTACAAAAAATGCTACAAAAAACAACAGAAAATTGTTTTTGCTCGCTCACTCTCCCTCTCTCTTTCCCTTTCGCATTACATCTGAACTCTTCTGAGTGCGCAGGGAAAAAAACAAAACAAACATGCAAGAATTGTTGTCATAATACGACTTGATAAAATGCTTTTAAGTCACTTAGTATTTATTGACCAACGCAAATAGTTGAAAACTATCCAAAGTTATCATGCTGGCAACTCTCAATGTCAAACTCTTAAATTAATTGCAATCATCTAGAGCTGTACGATCCTGAAGATAAGTGAAGATGTGTGACCACTCACCCTCTTGCAACAGCCAGCAAGACGTGCACGTTGCAATGAATTGATCTCGGTCTCTAAGTTCACGAGTCTGGATAAAAATGCTACCAAAAAGGGTGTAAAGCGATATCCCTGTGTCATCTTGCCTGTAAAGTGAGTCCAAAAAAGAATGCTAAACTTGACGCTTTAATTGAGATAAATTCTCTGACGTTTTGGTTTGCGTTAAAGTCATATGCCACTAACTCGACAGAGACGGTAACATAATTCGCCACAAAGCCCAAAATTAACATTTTAGACACAAAGTGGACAGTCACAGTTACCCTTTCCCAAATATTTTACAAACCAGATTCACTACATAATCAGTCATCACATTCACTAATCAATTGTGGGTGATAGCCATGCAGCATACTGTAGCTTTTCACCGTTCTCAGGTAGGCCAAGGCTAGGAAAACTATGTGAGCCAGTGTACACTTTTGCATTGCAATTCAACAGTAATGAATGAATGAAAATCAAACAGTGTCTGAGTAGAGACCTGATGACCTAGTGGTGTCATTGGTATCTTTTAATGGTGGCAATATGTTCAGAATATAGTAGGATACAGACTTTGGGTTATAGCCAATTTCTTCAGTGGTCAGGTACACTTGTTCACTGCCAAACCGTGTAAATCTTCCCCAAGTGAAGTATGGGGGGGGGGGGGATTCCTTGCCGGGGCCTGTTCTTGTCCAGGTTCCAAATCAATAGTGTGTGTCACTGTGTGTGTCAAGCACCATGTGGATCCTGTAGAGATGAGTCTGATAAGGAGTCATTAGTGTTCTCCTTAATGTTTCTATGTCAGTGTGTGTGTGTGTGTGTGTGTATGTGTGTGTGTGGGGGGGGGGGGGTGAAAGAGTGTGTGGCCCTCAAGACTATATTTGAGTCGTTTTAGACAGACAAGGTCTGTTGCCAGGACAACAATGTCTTACAGGCTTTTCTCCCTCCCTCTCTCTCTATCTCTCTCTCTTTCTCTCTCTCTCCCTCTCCCTCTCTCTCTCTCTCTCTCTCTCCCTTTCTTCATCTTTGTCCTTTCAAAGTCTAGACCCAGAGAGGTGAATAAATCTATTGCAGTCACACAGGCAAATACAAGAATTTTACTCTCTTGTACTAGTATAATGGATGTAATAAAGACTATCTTGATTCTTGAATCTTGAATAGGCTGGTTTGCCCAGAGACCTGTAGTGTACAACCTCTGCCCCCTTGCTCGTCAGCAGGGCTCGAGTCTGACTCACTTGAAGGGTCTGGCTGAAGTCCACAGGTGGGCCATTACCACAGTCACAAGTAGAGAAGCACTTTTTCTGACTCAACATCGGATGTCTTTATCTTGGCATGTTGCCTGCTCAGGCAATAGCAATGTGCATCACACAACATCCTCTGTCTGCACATGTCATTGCTAACCATGCTTTACTGTGATATTGGAATTAATGTGTGTCATGGTAGGTAATCATGCTGTAGTTTTTGGATTGTTTTCTTAATGCAGGTGTGTGTGTGTGTGAGTGTGTTCCACACTCACATACACACACACGTACTATGACTTTTGATGCAAGGACTCATTTGAGTTTTAGAATGAGCTTGCTGATGCATATGAATAACCACACAAGGGCCTCCAGTTCCTCCGCATGCCACACAAGGACCTCCTCACAGACAGGAAGAGTGTAGCACACAAGAGAGAGAGATGAATAGATATAAAAGAGTGAAGAGCTGCTTCTCAATTAACAAGAAAAAGATGAACTATCAACTCATCACTTTTTAATTGAAGCATATGGTTGAGATTAGTAATTAGAATGCAATGGAAAGACTTGTGTGTTTATATTTGAATGTGAGTAAGGTGTGTTGAGAATGTGGAGAAAGTAGTTTATTTAGTGTTTAGAGGAAAACAAGACAAATCTTTCCAAGGGCTTTCAGGATGGGCAATTCCAATGTAATGGATGTAACATTTAATTATTTATTAGTTATTAGTTATTAATGAACAAACAAATTAGTTATTAATGAACAAAAAGCCACAAAACTTTACAAAGTTGTGGTAGTATTTCAGAATTTTGTTTATTTTAATATGCAAACTCAATAGCTCAATACAAGCAAACTCAAAACAATTATATAATGATTTACATCCTAAGAATGTGAGCCTTTTAATTTGAGTTACGGACGTGTCATTTAATGGACAAATTTTTATGGCAGATTTCGGTTTGCCTGTAAAGCCTGAAATCATTAGTTTTATACCAGGCAGGACACCTGAAAAACACAGGAAAAAAACATAGTTTAAAAAATAAGTTGTTTTTGATTGGAGTTATTTTGGAAAAAATTATGTTATGGATGTGACCACTTTCAAAAGCTATATACAACAAGTGTGAATGGTGAATAGTAGGTCTGATGCCTTGTTGGGCATGCAGCTTTACGGCTGTCTTTCTGAAAGGAGCTCACAAAATGTAATAGTCATTGTGTTAATTATAACAGCATTGCGTTTGTATAAGACATTACCAGTGGTACCAACAGGTGCGGATCTCAAGCAAACCTCTCCAGTTAGCCCTCCAATGTCAAAAAAATGATACTTAACATCACAGGTTGACAGTAACCATGGAGTAACACTATTGGAATTTACAGTTATTACACTGCCGTTCATCTGCGATCTGCACTTCACTTTACCCAAAACAAGTCACTGTCTACTTGCCTGCAGCTTAATCTCAAAAGGGTCCTCCAATGTGGCAATTTCTTGGAAAGTTTTCAGCAAGAATTCATGCAGTGCTCAACGTCATCGGCTGGGAGTGATATCCAAAGTACCCCTCATGCGCTTGGCGTGTTTTGGGGATTATGCTCTAAATATCAACATTTCATTAGTTGTAAATGACAGGCTAGATGTTACAGTGGGGTCAACCAATTGTTGCTTAATTGTATGTGTGGACCATTGAATCTGTGCGCAAAAGAACATTGGGAACAATGTACCATTTGCAATTGCATTTTGTGAGCTTGTGAATTCTTTGCGGGGTGTTGTTATTGCCGTCGGGATGGTAGTTTTGCTGTCCTGTGTGCACCTGTGTTTTGGATGCATGCGTGTGACATTCTTTGCTATAAGGTCTACATCAAGTGCACCTGTACTTAGTCCCACTACACCTCTACATAGGTACTGGAAATTTTCTTGTCATTGATGATTGACAAATGAGAATTGAACTCCCATGTAAAAGGGGAAAATGTTTACCCATTATTGTGACTTCTGACCTGGACATCATTTCACTGAAACTTGAAGAAGACTGATATACATCACTTGCAACATGTGTTGTCGAATTTTGGCTGTTTTGTAGAGGTTTTGCGATGCAGTAGGTAAGTGAATTGTGAAATGGATGAGATGCAATTCTCACATATCATTTAAGTATTTAAAAGTAACCAATGGGAAAAAAATGCTCATCATATATTACACTGATATGAACATGCTTTACACATGAAGTTTGAACATTCTTGTTTGAAGTTTGATTTATTATTATATTTATACAAATCCTATCAGAAGGTATGTACCACAACAATAAATACTATTGAAATATAAGTAAAACATATTATATAAAAAAGTACATATGTATGTGGACATATGTTGAACGATTTTATACATCATAAATAAACTTATAGTGATTATATTTGTGTGCACAACAGTTTTTTTCATGGTAAGGATGACACTCGCGTAGAATTGCCCAGAAATGTTTTACATTGACTGACCCAGCCACATAATGTTTTATATGGCTGGGTCAGTTACTGCTGTGCAAATAATTACAACAATCTGATATGATTTGATCATTGTAGGGGTTTGTGACCGAGTAGTGAGGACTGAAAGTGATGTCAGAATACTTCTTTATTATGTGTTCTTCAGTCAAGGTCTCCTGTGGGTGCAGACGTGCTTGTGGCTTTGTCTTGTGACTCAACTTTTGCTATGGGAAATAAATGGAGATGCAGTGAAGTTGTTGTGTATTGTGTCCATAGGAAAAAAAAACAAAAACATATGAAGGTAGGCAAATGAAGAATCTTAATTATAAATGCAAAAAATCCTAACTAATTGGTAAAACCCACAAGAATACTGACTTCAGCACTGGTTATTCTATGCCAGAATAGCTGTGAAATGTACTCTAAAGCTCATAAAAGAATGTTCACGTGCTGCAAAGTGCAAACATAGTAGTTAAAATTTTATTGAAACATGTGGACTGTTGTTGGCCACATCTTATCAGACCTCTCCAAAAAGCAGAATGCTTGTTATATGGTTGTGGGTTTTTAATAAGTCCCAAAGTGTGAGCCAGTTTTAGGATTATAAAAACGTTACCTCTAACAGCAATCTGGAAATGTTTTAGATTTCATGATTACTGGATGCCTAAAGATAAGGGAAAATCCCTGACAAATACATTGGCACATATATTTGTTTATGATGTTGTAGGCCTAGACCTTCCTAAGCAAATAGGCTTCCTAAGCAAATAGGCCAAATAAGAAAACAAGAAAATGCACGTTTAGAGCTAAAAAGAGTGTACAGAGAATACATCATTCTGTCTGTAGTGAGGGCATGCACTATTAAGTGAAATCTGCCCCTTTCAGTGGGGCTTGCATTTTCATGAGGAGGAACCCAAGCCAAAGTATCAAACACTCTCTCTGTGAGCGCCAGGGCTTTGATATCTCGTGCCATCTGATGCACCTCCGCAGTGAAAGAGGCCCATTCATATTCATAGGAATGGGAGAGTTTGTGTAAGACGTCCTCAGATGTCCTCAGTAATTTATCTGACCCTTGAATTAATTGTGGGTAAAGAAGACAACGGTTGGAGCTTTATGGAAAATGTCTCTTCAATGTTTTTCATTTTGTATGTTGTAAATGTAGATTTTTGCTAAATTTGATTTGATAGCAGCAGTAAGCTCAGTCTGAGAGCTTCATCATTGTTTTTTGATTATCCATAGTAGATTACCTAATTTTACAACCCCCCCTGCCCACACACACACACACACACACACTCACACACGCACGCACAAGCACGTACACACGCAACCTCATAGAGAGTCAGCGAGAGCGTGTCCTCCACCTTCCCATCTGCCTCTGTTTCTATCTGTGTCCTACTGCTTTGCCAGGCGTCAAGTAATACAGGCGGTCCTTCTGGCGCATGGCAATTCAATACACACACACACACACACACACACACACACAATCGTCTAGTGAGCTGTCATTGCTGCCAAACATCTGTCAGGTAAGACAGTCACACACTCTTAGACTGAGAGTAATCTGATGAGTTTTAAGGAGTCACTGCCAAAGCAGTGGATTTCATCACTGAGGAAACAGACTATTATATAATGTGCTTAAATTAAGACTAACTACTGACTACAGCTGACCTCATTTGGAGCATGTGTGCAAGAGTCCTGTATTCAGACAATTACTTGTATGTGATTTTCTCTCTCTCTCTCTCTCTCTCTCTCTCTCTCTCTGTCTGTGTGTGTGTGTGTGTGTGTGAGTGAGTGTCCTATCTGTTCTGCTGTCATTCGTCCATGATCTTTGCGGGGAAGGACACAGCTACTGAGTAGAATAAAGAATTATTATGAAGAGTTATTAAAATGAGGAAAAGAACCTGTTGGGAGAAGACAAGAAATAACAGAAAGACAGGGGCTTAGGAGGGCTGGGGCAAAGAAGGGATATAGAGGCAAAGAGATTTGCCTCGTGGCCAATGAAAGCCTGTGGACCCTCTTCTGTAATGCTAGGAGGCTTCCATTTCAGTTCTTTTAGCATGGTTTCAGAAGCTAACCACTGACCAGGGGTGACCAGAACAGCACAAGTATTGAATTATTTAGAGAGTCAAAGTGGCCTTGTGATCTCTAGGGCTCTGGGCATAACAGACATGTGTATAAGTCCACATCTGAGTTAGTGAAAGAGACATAAAACTACAAAACTAAATGATAGACCTAGACAGAAATGAGGACAGCAGGATGAGTGAGACAGAGGCTACACACACCACTCCCTCTTTTGAGTGCTCATCAGGACCTGATCTAACTAGCCCCCATGAGGTTCCCCTGCTGTGCTGTGGTGTGTGTGTGTGTGTGTGTGTGTGTGTGTGTGTGTGCTTGTGTTACCAGGCAATTATTTCCTAACTGTTAATCCTGCACTGGTTGGCTCTCATCAAGCACCCACAAACGCATTCCCAAAAATACTTCCAGAAATGGAACACCCAGCCTAATGTGTGTGTCCCACCATACAGCCCAGTCATATTTCACCCACTTAATTTACATAAATAAACACACAGTTCTTGTGTATGTGTGTGTGTGTGTGTGTGTGTGTGAGATGATAAATTAGGGCTTGCGCAAAATACAGGCACTCTAATTTGTATTTATGATATGCTCTTGAAGCGGGACTGCCATTTGGCCAAAGCCTGAGGCGATCATTAAGATGGACTGAATCAGTTTGTTTCAACAGCCATAAGAATCCCTACTCCTACAGACACTTACATTAACCTTTTTGTCAGTGGCTGTAGCCATTCTAAAAGGTTGGTTCCACCCTTCGTGGTGGCACTGGGGGAACACAATGGAACAATGGGGGACTTAAATTCTTCGGCAGGTAAATCTGTCATGGGATTGAATAGGAGCATAGATGTAATAGGTGCTTTGGCTGATCAGAGAGAAATCGGATGCCAGCAGGTGAATAGTCCTGCGGGGAAGCATCTCAGTGATTGGTTGATGTTTTGTAAACTGTGTGGTGTTGGGCTACCACTGCACATTGTTGTTATTTTTTGTTTGTGCTGCCCACGTCTTTTGTGAGGGAAAGCAAAACAAATGCAATACTTCCAAAAATGCACATGCGCACACACACACCCACACACACATACACACACAGCAGAATGGTGCACGGTGGGGACTATGGATAAATCTGGTGCGGCCATGCTACCAGATAAACAGTGGTGGCAGATGCTGCCATGGCAACACCATTGTGCACCCTCCTCCCTCCCTATCCTCTCTTGCGCGCTCATTTGCTCCCTCTCTCCCTCCCTCCCTCCCTCTCTCTCTCACCCTCCCTCCCTCTCCGTCTCTCTCACCCCCTACCACTCCCCCTCTGCTTTCTTGCCCGCCACTCAATAGCACACAGTCGTTGGTTGACTAGTAGAAAGAGAGAGAGAGCACACGCCTGCCTGCCTGTGCGTGTGTGTTTATGTGTGCGTCTATATGTGTGTTTGGAGGAGCTGTTTTTCAGATGGTAGTACCAAGAAACTACCAAGCTGATCTGGAGTGAGTGCACACAGAAGAGGGAAGTATAGGAAAGAAGAAAAAAAGCAAACGAGAAAAAGAAAAGAGTGTAGGGAAGAGGGAGTTTCTTTGCTGAGGGAGGATGAATGAAGACTCCCAGTCCTATAGGATGGAGAGCACGGACAGGCTGAATGGACTCGGAGGAAGGAGAAAGAGACCCAAAAAGGTAAACACAGGACGGCATGAGCATGAGCCGGCAGAATACATTCCAGCCGGAGGCACCAGATCTGGGGAATAGTGACTGATCAGACTGGCTGTTCTCTGCTCGATTAAAGAATTTAATTATACACATAGAAGAGAATATGTCATTTTCAATATATTGTCCAGAAATAGTATGTAAAAATATCTGTGTACATTTTTTGAAAAAAATCTAAGCAGTCTATTTTAGTTTTAATATATTTTGGTGGATTTAATTCAGCCATTGGCATTTGCTAGTTCTTGCTGTTAGTGTTTCTGTCTACTTCTAAGAGTAATCAGTCATGTATGACCCAGTTCTGGTAGTCATCAGCCACAATGCCAAAATTTACCAGAGAACTGAGGAAGGCAAAAGAGGGGTTTTGTTTTCCACAGCCCAGAATTTGAGCTCCATCCCTGGGCAGTGGTGACTGCTGTTTTGCCTGGGGGTTGGGATGGTTGCAGGTGGCTCGGGGTGCTGTGGTCGATGAGTATTTAATGTGTGTGTGTGTGTGTGTGAGAGAGAAACAGCTTTCTTGGCCCATAATAAAATGCTTTTTCGATGGTGAGTTTTTGACACTAATAGGGGCATTTCTGTGTGAAATGAAAAGCATCATTAAGGCCTTAGTGCTGATCTGTAGATGAAAATATGTGTTTGTCTGCGTGCGTGCGTGCGTGCGTGCGTGCGTGCGTGCGTGCGTGTGTGTGTTGGTTCGACAGAAGTGCTGAGGGGGAGTGTTTTCTTCACATTTATTGCTGCCATTCCTCTAGGGAGAGCCCTCTCTCCCCCCTGCTTCTCTATGGGTTGTTTTTACTATGATGGCCTCACCTATGCTGATGCTAGTAATTCTTTCTTCTGATGGATTGCTTTCTCTCTCTCTCCCTCTCTCTTACCCTAACCCTTCTCTTTCTCTCTCTTCCTCTGTTTCTTTCTGGCTCCTCATTCCTGTGCACACACCCCTCTTAGCTGTTGTTGAGGTGGACACCTTTGTTTCAGTGGGAGGTGACTGGCGACTGTTGAGCATGGTCTAGGTGTGTGTGTGTGTGTGTGTGTGTGTGTGTGTGTGTGTGTATGTGTGTGTGTATGTTTGTCTCTGATTAGGTGCGTTTTGTCACCAACAAATAATAGGGGAAGCCTGTGGCTGTGGTGGGCGTGTGTATTGTAGACTGCCCTTGGTGTCAGCCAGAGGAAGTGTGTTTGTGCTGCTCGCACCTGTGTGAGGTGACTCATCCCCTCCTGTGGAGTCTGCCACTATTTTTAGACATCTTTTCATGGTTGCCTCTCATTGCTCCAGGTGATCGCACCTCATCAAAGCTCACATCTCATGCCCCTCCCCCAGTTTGATTTTCATTTTAGGAGAAATAATCATCCCTCTCTTCTCTCTCTCCCTCCCTTCCTGTCTTTGTCCTATTTTCATATGTTATCCAGCACTGGAACTAGAACATAAGCAATCAGATGGCTCAGAAAATCTTGATTTTGATCTTGGCTTTTTTATGGTCTTTGATGATGCAGGGAGACTGTTGGATCTTGTGAAAGGAGCTTGTTGATAACTGGGTGAGCTTGTTGCGCAGGGTCTTCACTTGAAAAAGTGTGTGTGTGAGTGGATGCTGTTTGGGAATGAAAGGGCTGAAGCTAGTCAGCTACCATTATATTACACAGGAGGGCAGTCGAGGGGAGACTGAGGATCAATGTTTTAATTATTGATAGCACCCCCTCCATCTTAGCCCCCTCTTCTTCTTTTTCTGTCTGCTTCCCTCCTCAATTGAACTCTGTCCCTCCCTCACACACACACACACACACACACACACACACACACACACACACACACACACACACACACACACACACACACACGAAAGGCTCTGCTTGTCCCAGTGCAGCTATCTAGAAGCAGTATCTGTCTCGGTAATCTCTCCTTACTATTGATCCTAAGAGAAAAAGACACTCTGTTAAAGCCTCAATGTATTCTCTTGTCACATATCACATCACACACACACACACACACACACACACACACACACACACACACACACACACACACACAGTCTCTGCTTTTTCCAGCAGCTATTCAAAATGCACATTTCTAGTGGCTAATGGACACTGCTGTCTGAATGCTGTAGTTAAGACTTGTGGGGTTCCAGCAGTGCCATAGAGGTAGTCAGAGCTCCTCCTGATTGACTGTCTGTCAGCACAAAGTGGCTGGAGAGCCTAATGCCAACTACCTGTCATTATGAGCTCTATTGGCTCCTGCAGAGCAGGGCGTGTGTGTATGTGTGTGTGTGTGTGTGTGTGTGCGTGTGCGTGTGCGTGTGCGTGCATGCGTGCTTGTGTGCATGTATATTGTATCTTTAGCGCGCAGGGCTTTGTTCCCAAGGTGAGGAAGAGGTTGCTGATGAAGGCCTTTCTCGTGTTCTGATGACTGTGGCGGAATGTTTGGGGCGGGCGTCTGTGCTGCTGCTGCATGTAACCCTGTAGCTCAGTTATAGTGCTACTGTATACGACCGTTTAGGGCCCAGAAAGCATATTTTACATGACGTGATATTATCAGATTGCTGTAGTGCTGGGATTTGCTTTGGACCAAAGCCTTCATTAGAATGTCAATGCAAGAATGTGTGTGTTTTGGTGCATCTAATGTACTGTAGGTGTAACTGAAGCAGTCAAACAGGTCACGGCTTCTTCTCTTATCTGATGCAGATCAGGACAGGCCCAGCTGCCCCACTTAAGCCAGTGAGCTCTATTTGGAGAGAAATGTGTGTGTGTGTATCTGTGTGTGTGACTGTAGAGTAGAAGGGAGGGGGTGGTGCATTGATCGCCTCGTCCAAATTACTGAGCCACCCGAGTGTCCAATTTGATTTGGGTTAAAATAAGTGGCTGACCGCGGCTTGCCTGTCCAGGCCTGTGCTCAGTGCTGATGGTGTACACTGTTGGTCGTCAACAGACTTCGTCTAATCTGTATTGCGTAGTCCCCTCCTTTCCAACTTCTAGGCAGGTCTCAGTTCAGTTTGAAACATAGCGCAACAGACAAAACTGTCAACTTCTTGGAAGCTATAGGCCTATACATGTAACCATTCATGTGATCCTACCCACCTGTGTGCCCTACCTGGTCAAAACACCTGTTAATTTCAGTATTTTTGGTGCATCTGTCTCTTGCATTGTTGCATTGATGTTCTGCAGTTAAAATGTAAGGGGAAGTAGCAGGAAAATTCACTCTTGTGCTCATGCTCTGTGATGCTCTTACACACACACACACACCAAAGGAAAATTCTGGAAGTTCAGACTAGAAATGCAGGAATGCTTTCGCGGAATGTGATGCCTGCTCCAGCACCATTGAAAGCACGATGGAGTGACTGCTGTCGTCGGCACGCACAGACACCGGTGGGCCGCAGGCTTGGCAGCCACCAACAAAACCGAGCCTTGTGGCTGACGGCACAGCTGAGCGAGACTTAAGATGCCGTGGAGAATGCCTACTCCTCCAGACTCTCTCTCTCTTTCGCTCTCTTTCTGCTCGTCGGCTTCCTCACACAGAGGCTCTGTGAGCCAGAGCCTGGAGCTAGCCTGTGATCTTTAAACAACACCAACAACAAACAACACCAACTGCCTGGCTTGCTGTTGGGATGAATGGGACATTTGTGTGTGTGTGTGTGTTTGTGTGTCTGTGTGTGTGTGTGTGTGTGTCAGTCAGGGAGAAAGAGAGAGTTAATGAATGTGTATGTTGACTTGAGTTCGTCTTTGTTACAAGTTATGGAGGTATGCTTTACCTTGGCTTCTGATAGTGCTACAGATGGACAGTAATGGAGAGAGAGAGAGAGAGAGAGAGAGAGAGAGTGTTTATGGTGTGTAGGAGCTACTGTTCTGTGTTAAGGTCTATATTTATGAGGGTCAAGCCTTGAACTCTCCATAGATGGTGATAATGGTCCCGCAGAGTATATTTATGTCTACAATGCATGTCACACAGTGTGTGTGTGTGTGTGTTTGTGTGTGTGTGTGCGTGCATGCGTGCATGCATGCGTGTTCACATACATAGAGTCCCTAAGGCTCTGGTGACCCCTTCACGCTGCCTTTGCTCAGTTGCCTGAGGCGTCTCCTGGAAGACAAGCAGCAAACGCAGATGGAAAATGCTGATGACTCCTTGTAATTGCCATGGCAACAAGAGCCCATGTTGCATGACATGGAAAAACGATGAAGGAAGGAGGAGACGAGCTTAGAGGCCCGAGAGACATCGCCTCCTTATCAGGGTTCAGTGTCGCCTTGTTAATGTGCAGTGTTGATGCACAGCGTTGACACGCAGTGTTAATGTGCAGTGTTGATGAGTGGTTGCCGAAAACGTATCCTACCTATTCTGGGTGATTGTGTGTGACAAAGTGTCTGTGTTGAAATTGAGTGTATTTGACAGTCTCACCAGGACTGAAGCAGATACAACTGTAAAGGAACAAAGAATGATTTTGATTCCCATTTACATTCAACCACAGCCTTGATAATTAGGGTTATTATTCATTGACACTGACATAGTGTAATTACTGATTCTGGTAAACAGTAGTCTTGTAACTAGTCCGCTGCCCTCCTTCTTTGGCTAGCCTACTGCATGCTCCGAGGACATTCAATCCCACAGTGTTATTTAGCTAATAAGAACTTGTAATATTAAGTACTAATAAGCATTTCCTGAAGCTGCAACTGTTGACTGTGCATTGTCCACTATGGTGGGCTAATCTGAGGTGAAATCTGTGGTGTGTTCAGCTTTCTCTCTCTCTCTCTCTCTCTCTTTCTCTCTCTCTCCATCCCCTCAGTCTGTCTCTCATCACATGTGCTCCATGGTGATGAGGGTGGGGCTGTTCCCCTGACAACCGCCTCGGTCCCCTTCGAGGACTCTCCTTTATTTAGACACACACACACACACAGAGGATGGAGACATAGAGTGATGCCAAAGGTGTGTGTGTATGCATGAGACTAAAGAGGAGGGATGAAGAAGATGGAAGGAGCAGAAAAGCATCAATTCAAAACTGTGTGTGTTTTTGTGCATGCACCAAGACAGAGGAGGCATGTTTGTGTGTGTGTGTGTGTTAGTGAGTTGGAGAGAGAGAGAAGAAAGAAATGAGGCTGATAAAGAGGCAAATAGACCCAAGGGCCAGACTGTATAAGAAAAATGAGACAGAGAACAGAATAAGGCAGACAAAGGGAAAGAGAGCATGACCTGGCAAGGATCTATTTAATGAGAGTCTAAATGAGACAAAGACACAGAGCCCATTGCCTGCCACGCCCTTTTTCATGTTGGCTGGAAAGAGAGAAAACTGGTCTTTTTGTCTCTCTCAGAGCGAGAGAGAGAGAGAGAGAGTGGGAGAGAAAGGAAGACAAAGTGCAGACTCAGGTCACATAGAAGAATTGCTGTTCTCCTCCTGTCCGTCAAGGAGACAGATGTCCACTGTAGCGCTATCAATCCTACAATGTCACATGCTGGATCACAGCACACACACGCACACACACATACACATAGACAGTGAAAGCAGACAGAAAGCAGACAGGCTGCACTTTCAAGTGGCCTCATAGCCTCAGTGATGATCAAATGCAACTAACCACAGCACTGGTTACTGAGTTTCACAGTGTGATATTTTGTCCGCACTGCATATTTCAGGGCTTTAGGAAATTGTGTTGGAATTGATGTGTATTGTAGCATGTTGCAATTGCTGGCTGTACTCTACAAAGCGTTAACCACTTCAGTTGGTGGCAGTAGCCTGTGTGATGGCATGATGATGAAGGGAGCTCCATTTCATTGTGATATGGCATTGGCCTGTGGAGATTTAATAGAGGTTGTTGGCATGTCATTTGAAGAGCAAAAAGAAATGTTTGAGTCTCCCATCCCCCAATATCCCCACCCCCTCTTTCAAATACACACACATACGCATACGCATGCGTGCGCACATACACACACACACACACACACACACACACACACACACACACACACACACGCGCACACACGCATAGCCCCAGCATCTTCCCCCCTGGCTTTGATAGAAACCTGTTAATTATTGATGGAGGTCCATATCCGTTAATGATAGCAGAGCTGTGAAAGATCAAGGCATCACCAATCAATTGCCTAAATGGGCCTTTCATCGATGATAGAAAAGAATCATTCTTAGACCAGACCACAGCAGGTGTGATGATGAAGCAGTGCCTGCTTAGTGTTATGCTGATAGGTGGTTCATCTGTCTGTAGATTACAAGTAAATTTGGTGATGAGTACTGTGGGAAAGAACCCCTCCACCTCATTTCTTATCCTCTGTTCTCCCCCTCAACATTTTTGGACCAACAGAGAATTGGCTTTTGGGTCCAGAATTCTTTGAACCTTGGTGAGCCAGTATTAACACCAGGAAGGAAGAGGAGGAAGTGGGAGTAGCAAGGTGAAATCAGAGCCAGCCTAATTACATGACTGTGGTTCTTACTTAATCAGCTGTGTGATGCTAGTAGTTAACATTAGCTGGCAAGAGTCATTAGTGAGGGAAAACACACACACAGAGACATCCTCTCAGACCATTGTAGAGTACTCCATCCTGTTTCCATGGCACCTGTGTTGCACAGCTCCACGGCACAATTCGAAACACTCTTTGGAGTTCTGTGCACTTGAAAGCAATGCCCACGGCAAGGATTGTGATGTGCCGTGGCAGCAAGTGTTTTACAAAAGACTCTTTGTTCTGACCTGATGGGGTCATAGCACTCCATTGGATGGGGATTATTCATGCACTACCAGCTGATCAAGGAGTGGTCAAAGTGTTTTTGCTGTTATGGTGTGTAGTACTGTATCTATCTATTCTTGTGGTGCACGCTTTGTGATTCCTGCCAGGCCCATTTGCCCATTGGAAAGGAAGTGTGGGGATAGTAATGTGCTGCATGACCAGTCCCTCAGGTGCTGCTAGTCCATTTAGGATGTGGCAGCCATGACATCTATCACACACATTAGCGTTGGATGTAAAGACGGGTTGCACTGTCAAACATCTACTTGGCAATTCATCCATTTCCCTTTAATGGGACTGGGAATACACACACACACACACACACACACACACACGCACGCAAATACCACCACATACATTTTCTTGACAAAAATGATTTGGGGGGGTGGGGGCAATTTGAGAAGGCTAATTTAATCC